>JASVEL010009346.1:0-140680 GCA_032618575.1 Nicotiana noctiflora
GAAGGCAAATCATTTCTATCTGTAAGCTAATCTTTGGAATACCAACCACTCTACTAGGAAATAGTTCGATACACCTCGCCATGCAACATGTGGCATTTTTTGACATAACCCCCGGCACAATAAATTAGAATGGCTAACACTGAGACAACCCAGTCTACAATCCAATATCATAACCAAAATCTATTATACCAAGCAAACAAAGAACCACTCGGACTTCCATTTCCTTTAACCAATAAACGGTACCAATGCACACTATCCACAACCATTATACAGCCTGAACATGAGAACTCCCAGTCTCCAGCTACACATAGCACAACAATTACTGTACCTGATCCCAAATTCCGTCGTACGAATACACATCACATATCAAGTATCCAATCATTCCATGAGAGATATTCTAAAATCTCCCTGATCCATCAACAACTCAGCTATCAACAGTCGATCTATCACAAAAAATGCCGCAGCACTACTGAAGTGCTATCAACCTTAATCACATTGCCCTTTTTTTGAGATATATACTCTCGTCAAGAATTATCACCTCATTATGAACCAAACAATTGTCTTAGCTCTTTAATTTTACTTCACATACTCTGGAAGGAATTATCAATTCCACGCATTAACACAGATTTTCCTTACAAACAGGAAGCAAGGCACACAAATTAGTATAGAAAACTATGTTCGACATCATACTGTTGTGACCCATGGCGGCGTGCCACCCGATCCAGACATAGGTCTCACATAAGGAGATACACATCGAGCCAGATCTGCTCATTTTAAACAAATACCAAATATTGATCATAAACCTGCTAAATGCATTATATCATACCTGAGGGATATTTAGCGTTATAAACTTCAAAACTCAAACACAACAGAGGTGCAATGTACAAATCTGAATTTCAAGAGCTAAGTTGCTTAGGTAACATCATTCCTACATGGATTCTCAACACATAACAACTTTCTCGAGCCGTTTCACAAAAACACACGGTGTAATGCACCACCACGCTAGATATCTCACAATAAATCATCAACCTAGCTACTCATCCACGAGGACCGCATTACAGAGATGCACACATCTGGCCTGACATAAAGTCGTTATTCACATTACATTTATCCATTGACTTCAAGCCGATTCTGATCACACTGAACTAGTTTGATAACCTTTCAAAGGTCCATAATAACTCCCATTTTTCTCATAACACACAAGAACAACCATCACAACCTTTATATTTGGTTCACATCATTAATTTGATTTTCTCTCTTGTTGTAACATTACAATGCTTAAATTTAAGCTCACCTCAGGAGACTCAAACATAAGACCACATTGTCTAAGACTCATAGGCCACTGGTTACTTTCTCAAATGCCTCCCAAAAATACCACATTCCATAAAACCTTATTTTGAAGAACATTTTGCGAATATAAATTTGTTTCCATTATTTTACTAATACTGATATTTAGGATTCTCTAGTTAACACAAAACACTACGAGTCTTGATCCTTTCGAATGAAAACACTATCTTTAGTCACATATACGATCTTAAAGCACCCGATTATTACGTGTACAATCTTGAACACATTAAAGTCATTCTCAAGAGTCATTCCCTCTATTCAACTTGCATTTATCCTGCTTAGCTATCAAAACCACCTGTGCCTCTTTGGCATTCTGACATCGCAGGATATGACCTCCTCTCAATACATACATACATCTTCCGTTTCAATACACTGAGCATTCTTTACCAACAACAGCTCCAGCCATCCTATTATTTCCACACATTTACAAGTGGCATTTAACTCTTTGTTAGAATTTTGCTTCACTCGTGCCATTATCGGCTCAATTTCTGCAACAAGAATTGGTTCGGCAGCATACTTTAAGATAGAACTCACATAGCACATAATTGTGCAATCAGCTAATAGACAACAACCTCCCCAACGTGGATCGAAGCCATCTATCAGGATATATTCAACCACCCAAAAATACTTTTACTCTAATGATGCCACAATATTATAATGAGATTAAACTCACTCTTTCACTAGCTTGCGGAGACACGAATCATCAAAAATTTTAACTCTTCCCCAATTCTTGCATTCATTCACACTACAGTTAAGGCCACTCTTTAGGCGGATTTTTTTTACTAAGTCCCAAAATTTTCAAAAGTTTCGGCAGAGTTTCCTTTGTAATTGGGCCTATCCACCTGCTAGAGAATCACCAAAATCATCCTAACAACACGTCCACAACTCGATACGACATCACAATGTATATCAACAATATTAGTCTCAATACTACACAAATTATATTATCAAAATTGATACACTGACATGCGTTGCACCTGCTCGAATCATAACACATGTCAAATACCTTTCAATTACACATAAGAATCAGATATCCTAAGGGCACTCCACAAGAGATAACCGACATGCTTCGCCTCAATTTAGTATCTCAGCACATCTTCCACCATGATACAGATCACCTGGCTCTCTAGCCAACATTCCCACAATTAGGAACAATATTGAACATATTAGTTCATAATACCAGCTCGCAAAATTAGCACCTTGGTGCTCAAGCCATAGGCGAACATTCGGCCTCTAGTCCTCAAGATTGGCCCATCATGAAATCACGGAGATTATATATCGCCGTCGATGGGGGAATCACAAGCCATCAAGGCAAATTTATTACTAAGTGCTTGAGTGCGCATACAAACATGTGGAAGAAATTTCAAGAATCATATTTTCAAGCTGAATCAAGTACGCACGATAAGAATTCCTAGAACGTGAAGTGTATCCTAAAGGTTCTGCAACCTCTCGAGGATAAATACAAACTTCTCTATACTAATCCACGAGACTCTACTAACCGGCTCATGACTCATAAGGCCTAGTAACCTAGGCTCTGATACCAACTTGTCACGACCCTAAAACCCGGTCGTGATGGCGCCCATTTGTGACGACCGGTCCGTTGTCACGTGAGTTACCGCCCCGCTTTCCCCTCATTAAGTTTTTTCATGTTGCTATACCTGTGTTAGAGTCAATCAAGTGAATTCAAATTATTTCTGGTTGAAAATAAGGCATATAGCCTTTTAAAGTGAAGCTTGTTTTGAAAAGTCAACCGGAAGTTGACTATATGGTTAGAGGGCTCAAAATCAAATTCTGGTGATTTGGTTAGCTTCTTTAGGTGATTTTGGATAGGTATGCAAATTTTTAGGTCATTCGGACATCATTTGGTCGGGTTTTTTATTGAATGTTGGTTTCGGAAGTTATAGTTGAAACTTAGGCTTGAATCCTTCATGATTTGATGATTTTGTGTTTAAGGTCGTGTTTTTATGATTGGAACAAGTTTGTATGGTGTTATGGGATATGTTGACATGTTTGGTTGAGGTCCTGAGGGCCTCAAGATGATTTTGGGTATTCAAACGGATCATTTTGGTTAAGCTAGGACATCACATTTTGCTGTCATAAAGTTGCAGGTTTTTGTTCAATGCGATCGCATGGGTTCAATTGCGATCGCATATAAGGTTTGTGGGAGGCTGTGATTTTGTTTAATGAGATTACGGTCAGTGGTGTGTGATCATATGGTTGGAGAAATTTGTCTTCTGTGATCGCATAAGTGGTTGTGCGGTCGCATAGAGTGTTGGCGAGGGGTCCCAGTTCCTGATTATTGTTCTGTGGATCGTAGGACTTATAATGTGATCGCGTAGTGTTAATTTTTGAAGCAATGTGATCGTATAAGCCATTTTTGGAGGGGTGGAAAATTTGTTCTATGCGATCGCATGTCTGCTGATGCAATCGTATAGTGGAAAACATAGACAGGCAGAATCGGTTAAAAATCATATCGGTCACGAGGGTTTCATTATTTCACCCATTTTTGCACTATATTGATAGCTAATTGATAGAATTCGAAGGGGATTTCATCGGGAAGTGATTGGAGGTAAATCTCGTGGTCTTAATACGTCATTAATTCTCTGAATTTGGGTAAAAAATCAAGAAAACTAGGGCTTTGAGCAAAAACCTTAAAATGAAGATTTGAAGGACCATTTGTGGTCCGAATTGGGAGTTCTTTATATGTATGGATTCATGTTGAGATAAGGATTCTAAAAATGTAACTTTTTTAATTTTTTTAGAAGCAATCCTGAGGCTCGGGTTTTGGCAACTTTGTGGTTTTTCATGTAATTTGATTGTGTTCGATCGGGTATTGTTCCATTAGCCTATTTTGATATATTTGTACTGAATTTGTCTAGTTTTGACATGCGTAGATGCTGGTTCGAGGAGCTAAAGCGTCGCGGAGCTTCAGTTTTTGCCAAATCAAGGTGGGTAATACTTGTAAATAATGTCTTGAGTGTTAGAAAACCCCGGACTTGCATATCCTAGTGCTGTATTGAGGTGACTTGCATGCCAGATAACGGGTGTGAGGTAAAACACCATTGGGGATTGTGACTTGGTCCATCCCGTTTTAATAAATAATAACCCCTAATTGCTCGAAATTGAATTGACACCCTAATAAAGATATTAATTATGAGGAATTGGACTAATTATCATGTTTTGGGCTTCGTGTCGATTATCTGAATCCTTCAGGGATTGGTATCATTGTCTTGATAATATTGTGCACATTTTTATCTCAATCTAAGGGTTTAAAATGGTATTTTGCTACTCAGCATTTTTATAAGATTTGAAAAAAAAAACATAAACAAGGTCTTGAAGACATTTTTAGCTGTGAGCTAATATGATAATGTTGCCTGAGGGGCTTTTGATTACCCGTTGGAACGATTGGGGCCGAGGGCCATATGTGAGGGCATGATGGTTTATGTAAGGAGGCTTTCAAGGCTCGAGTGATATGTGAGCATATGCATATACATGTATGGATCAGACTGTACGCTGCAGTAGTATATGGATCGGGCTGCGCGCTGCAGTAGGAGTGATATTGATATTACGCTTGAGCTGTAGGAGCCCCTCCGGAGTCTGAACCCCCACAATGAGCGTGGACGCCTTTGCATGGATCAGGCTATATGCCACGACGTCACATGCAATGGATGACATACATACATTGGCTACTTTTACTACGTGGCATAACATTTAGCACTCATACATTACTGGCATACATGTATTATTTGCCTTATTAACCAGATCCCCTGGTGGAAACTGTTAAGGAGTGCTGAGCCCAAGGGGCTAATTTGAGTGCAGACTTGCACTGTCTGAAGTCGTACCAGGTATTGAGCTGTCATAATGAAAGGAAAAGATGTTAAAAAGAGAATTCTATGTAATCTACTCACATATGCTGAAAAGGAATAAAATGATAGTGTATTGTAGTTTAAAGACAGTTCTGTATTATATAGCATGAGATAGTGCTTTGTGTGGTTTTCTTTTCCTCAGCATTATTTACTTTTATTACCGCTGAGTTGGAAGTACTCACACTCGACTCCCTGCACCTTGTGTGCAGATCCAGGTACATCACAGTAGAGCTGAGACCACATCTGCTCGGAGAGCTTTACTTGGACAGTCGAGGTAGCTGCCAGCGTCCGCAGGACCTGACTCTCCAGTTTTTCTTTATTTTCTTAGTCTAATCTACACTTGCGCACAGTTGTATACACTATCACAACTTTATATTCTGGTAGAGGCTCATGACATATGACTCCTGATTCGTTGGGAGGTTTATACTGGTTTTGGGATGTCTAATCCGGATGTGTTGGATAATATTTCCATTACATTCTTATTGTTTATACTTTAAAGAGGGTAAAGTGTGAGCTGATAGCTTTGAGTTATAGTTGATTGATCAGGCTGGCCTAGCAATGTGCTGGGCACCATCACATCCGAGTTTTGGGGTCGTGACAAGTTGGTATCAGAGCCTAGGTTACTAGGCCTCATGAGTCATGATCTGGTTGGCAGAGTCTCGTGGACCAGTACGGGGATGCATGTGCTTATCCTCGGGAGGCTGCAAACCTTTTAGGAAACACTTCACAAGGAATTCTTATCGTGCGTACTTGATTCAGCTTAAGATATAATTCTTGAAATTTCATCCAGACGTCTGTATGCACACTCGAGCGCTCAGTAATATAATTGCCTTGATGGCTTGTGACTCCCCGATTAAGGGGAGAGATATGATCTCCGTGAGTTTATGTTGGTCCAGTTGGGAGGACTTGAGGCCATATCTTTGTCTATGGCTTGAGCACCAAGTTGCTGATTCTGCGAGCTGGTATTATGAAATTTTTATGACCAGTATTGTCCCAAATTGTGGAAATGGCAGATTGATAATGGATGAGTTGTGAGAGTTTGGCATTTAAAATTTTTGCTAAGATCTTGCTCGATGGTAAGCAACCCCCACTTCCAACCGAGAGGTTGTGAGTTCGAGTCTCCCCAAGAGCAAGGTGGGAAGTTCTTGGAGGGAAGGTTGCCGGGGTTCTATTTGGAAACAGCCTCTCTACCCTAGGATAGGGGTAAGGTCTGCGTACACGCTACCCTCCCCAGACCCCACTAAGTGGGATTATACTAGGTTGTTGTTGTCGTTGTAGTTGTTGTTGTGTAGCCCCTAGCTATGGGCGTGGTGAATATGTTCATGTCTTTTAGTGGAAAGGTAAAGTGCATTACGTGTGGTAGTATGAGTTCAGACTTAGAAAGATCGAATGTGTTGTGCTATGTGCATTGTGATGTCTTGTCAAATTTCCGATGTATTGTTAGGATGGTTTTGGTGATTCTCTGGCAGGTGGATAGGCCAAATTACAAAGAAAAATCTGCCGAATTTTTGGAAAATTAGGGGTCTTAGAAAAGGTTTTGTCACCTAAAGAGTGGGCTTAATGGTTGTGTGTATAAATGCAAGAACTGCAGAAGAGTTAAGACTTCTGATGATTCGAGTCTCTGTCAAAGCTTGTAAATGACTCGAGTATAAACTCATTGTAACATTACGGCATCATTGAGTAAGAATTCTATGAGTGGTCAAAAGTGTTTTGATATATAGCTTCGAGCCAAGTTGGGGAGGTTGCCATTGATTAACTAATTACACTGTTGTATGCTATGTTGGTTCTGTCTCTAAGTATGTTGGGAAATTTTGATGAAGGTTATATGGTGCTTCGTTGATATGAAGAAATACCAGGATGTTTTGAACTACTGTTGATAAAGAATGCTCGGCGTATAAAAAAGAATGATAGCTATTTGTATCTGTATGTAATCATATTCTGCGGTGTCAGAGTCTTAACAAAGCACGAGTGGTTCTGTTCAATAAGGGTGAATAATGCCCGAGAATGGTTTTGCGGTGTTCAAGATTTTGCTTGTAACAATCATGTGTCTTAAGATTTTGTGTGTGGATAAAGACTGTGGTTTCTTTAGAAGAAATCGAGACTTGTGGTATGTTATGTTAATTATGGGATTCTATGTATCCGTATTGGAAGGTAAGGATAACGAATTTCGAATTGCAGGAAGTTCTTCATATTATAGAATGTGGTATTTCTGGGAAATATCTGAGAAAGTATTCAGTGGCCTATGGGTCCTAGACCGTGTGGTTTTATGTATAAGTCTTGTGTGGTAACCTAAGTTGAGGTATTGTGGCGTTATAGTAAGGGCTAATAATAAATTAAAGATGAATCGAAAGGAAATTCGGTAAATAGAGTAGTTTGATAATAAACCGAGACAGTATGATAAAGATACGAGTAATTCCTGGTATGTGTTTGAAGTAATGGGTCTTGCAGGTATTGTGCAGCAAAGCTTTTGAATGCTGGCAGTTGTGTAGCTCGATGTGGGTAGAAAGATTTAGTCCTGGCAGTTTAGTTGGTGCAATGGAATTGGGAGAAAGAGTTTGTGATGTGTTTTAGCGTGGTCTGAACATGAGCATATCTTCTGTTGGTATGCGAAGCTTGGAATGTGTAATTATTTTCTTCTATATAGGATCATGAAGGTCCTTGACTAGTTGAGTGCATCGATGTTTGCGGCGTAGGAGAGGGAATGAAGTTTTCATGTATCTTAGTATGGTATTGCGATATTCTCTTGTTGGGTCGACTGTAATGATCGAGTTGTTGATGGCATAGTGAAATTTCTGAATGGCTTTTGTGGTATGTATGGAAGCTGGATGTGTGTTATGTACTCGTATGGTGGAGTGTGGAATCATGCATTGTGATTTATGTGCTATATATGTGTTGGAGACTAGGAGTTCTCGTAAATCATCCTATGCGGTGGTTGTATATTCTGTGTATCGGCACCGTTTAGCGGTTGTTGGAAATTGGAAGCACTAGTGGCTCTCACTTTGCTTGATATGATGAATTTGGGTTATGATATTTGGTTGCAGACTGGTTGTCTAGACTAATGCGATATGGACTATATCGAAAAATGCCACAAATTGCGTAGCAGAGTGCATCAGATTATGTTCCAGCAGGGTAGTTGTACCCTAGGACCAGCGGACGGCTGGTAGCTATTGCTTTGTCGGTTGAGCCTTCGTGGCGGATGTCAGTGCAGAGGTATCTACCATTGATTCAGTTCCGGTATTGAGGAACTTTGTCAGGTGCATTTCTTGTGGCCAAGCTTGAGGCTATATATGTTTATTGTAATGAGCAACTTGACTCTATGTGCATTTCTTTTGCGAGGGTTTTATATGGATCGGGTGGCACGCCGCCACAGGTATAGTTATATGGATCGGGTGGCATGCCGCCACATGTATGGTATCTGGATCGGGTGGCACGCCGCCATGGGTATGTCATTGGAGCGGGTTGCACGCCGCAACAATGTATTGTTAAAATATACTTAGTTATATGTTACCTTGTATACAATACTTCCTGACTTCTGAGGAAAAGTCTGTATTGGGTATCGCTCGGCGAATAGCACATTGGTTGTGTCCTTTTAGGATTTGATAGCACATAATAATTGTTTCACCGTGGGTGAGATTGATCGCTTGGGTTCAGACCTAGATCTATGTGTCGCTGACCGTTCTGAGCATGGTGACTTGAGGTGCTTCATGAGTAATAGTGTTTGGATAGAATCAAGAGTCGTGGCAAGGCCACGTGATGTTATGACCTTCCGAGAAGGATTCATGTACTCTATTCATATGATGTGAGATGGGATCTCAGTTCTATGTTATGATGGTACGGAGGAATTGGATTATAGCTCTTTTGTTTGAGTCAGTTGTCATAAATTGAGTATGTTTAGACGTTTCTTATTGGATCCTGTATTGTGCTCGTCGCGGCTTAGGCCGGTGTTGAGGTGTCATATCACTAGTGCGGTGTGTTATAATCGAAATAATCATTGGGGTCATTAATGAGTGCGAGCATATGTGATTTCAGCTGGCTAGAAAGGTAATATCGAGGTTTGGCTCCGAAATCTGTGGTGTTATAAGTTAAAAGGGAAATGGATTCATGAATGGTTGACCGGAGAGATGGATTTGATATATCGCGTATTCGGTTGCCGTGGGCAGGATATGAAGGTGTTGGAATAAGACTTTATCTAATTAGGAAGGTTTTTCTGCTAGTATTTAGTTATTGTGGCCAATTGTTGTGATTAGAGACCATAGTCTCCAGTGATTGGGATTGTTTGATACATCATATGATCTCACCCGGAGTGACGAGTATGGGTGGTCATTACAGTTAGTTCGGGTGTACTCTGAATATAGACGTGGGATTCAGATTTGGTATATGATTTCAGAAAGTGCAATGTGGTCTATGGTTCAGATGGACTGTGGAAATTCAGCTATATTGTGTTATCGGAGTTATGATAGATAGGGTGACGTGGTATCACCCGAGTATATGCTTGGTAAGATAATTCAACTATTAAATTGCTTCTAGTACAACTCTGGTACGCTCGAGGACGAGCGTTTGTTTAAGTTGGGGAGAATGTGACCACCCGGTCCGTTGTCACGTGAGTTACCGCCCCACTTTCCCCTCATTAAGTTGTATCATGTTGCAATACCTGTGTTAGAATCTATCGAGTGAATTCAGATTAATTCAGGTTGAAAATAAGGCATATAGCCTTTTAGAGTGAAACTTGTTTATGAAAAGTCAACCTGAGGTTGACGATATGGTTAGAGGGTTTATAATAGAATTCCGGTGATTCGGTTAGCTTCATTAGGTGATTTTGGACAGATCTGCAAATTTTCAGGTCATTCAGACATCGTCTGGTCGGGTTTTTGATTGAATGTTGGTTTCAGAAGTTATAGTTGAAACTTAGGCTTGAATCCGTCATGATTTGATGATTTTGTGTTTAAGGCCATGTTTTTATGATTGGAACAAGTTTGTATGGTGTTATGGGATATGTTGGCATGTTTTGTTGAGGTCCCGAGGGCCTCGGGGTGATTTCGGGTGTTCAAATGGATCATTTTGGTTAAGCTAGGACATCAAATTTTGCTATCATAAAGTTGCAGGTTTTTGTTCAATGCAATCGCATGGGTTCAATTGCGATCACATAGAAGGTTTCTCGGAGGCTGTGATTTTGTTCAATCCGATCGCGGTCAGTGGTGTGCGATCGCATGCTTGGAGAAATTTGTCTTCTGCGATCGCATAGAGTGTTGGCTATAGGTCCTGATTACTGTTCTGTGCGATCGCAGGACTTAGAATGCGATCACGTAGTGTTAATTTATGAAGCAATGCGATCGCATAAGCCATTTTTGGATGGGTGGAAAATTTGTTTTATGTGATCACAGGTCTGGTGATGCGATCGCATAGTGGAAAACATAGACGGGCAGAATCAGTTAAAATCATATCAGTCGCGAGGGTTTCATTATTTCCCCCATTTTTGCACTAAATTGAGAGCTAATTGATAGAATTTGAAGGAGATTTCATCGGGAAGTGATTGGAGGTAAGTCTCGTGGTCTTAATACGTCATTTTATCAAAGAATCTTCCATTAATTCTCTGAATTTGGGTAAGAAATCAAGAAAACTAGGGCTTTGAGCAAAAACCTTAAAATCGAGATTTGAAGGACCATTTGTGGTCCGAATTGGGAGTTCTTTATATGTATGGACTCGTGTTGAGATAAGGATTCTGAAAATGTAACTTTTGTAATTTTTTGAGAAGAGGGCCCGGGGCTCGGGTTTTGCTAGTTTTGAGATTTTTCATGTATTTTAATTGTTTTCGATTGGGTGTTGTTCCATTAGCCTAGTTTGATATATTTGTACTGATCTTGGCTAGTTTTGGCATGCGTGGACGCCGGTTCCAGGAGCTAAGGCATCGCGGGCTTGAGTTTTTGCCGGATCGAGGTGGGTAATACTTGTAAATGATGTCCTGAGGGTTAATAAACCACGGACTTGCACATACTAGTGTTGTATTTAGGTGACTTGCACGCCGGATAACGGGCGTGGGCTAGAGCACCATTGGGGATTGTTACTTGTCCCTCCCACTTAATAAATGATAACACTTAATTGCTTGAAATTGAATTGATACCCTAATAAAGATATTAATGATAAGGAATTGGACTGATTATCATATTTTGGGCTTCGTGCCGATTATCTGAATCATTCAGGGATTGGTATCACTGTCTTGATAATACTGTGCATATTTTTATCTCAATCTAAGGTTTTAAAATAGTATTTTTCTACTGAGCATTTTTACAAGATTTGAAAAAAAAAACTTGAACAAGGTCTTGATGACATTTTTAGCTGTGAGCTAATGTGATACTGTTGCCCGAGGGGCTTTTTAATTACTCGTTGGACCGATTGGGGCCGAGGGCCATATGTGAGGGCATGATGGTTTATGTGAGGTGGCTTTCAAGCCTCGAGTGATATGTGAGCATATGCATATATATGCATAGATCAGACTGCATGACGCAGTAGTATATGGATCGGGTTGCGCGTCGCAGGAGGAGTGATATTGATATTGCGCTTGGGCTGTAGGAGCCCCTCCGGAGTCTGAACCTCCATAGTGAGCACGAGCGCCTTTGCATGGATAGGGTTGTACGCCACAGCGTCATATGCATTGCATGGCATACATACATTGGTTTACTTGTACTACGTGGCATAACATTTAGCAGTCACACATTACTGACATACATGCATTATTTGCCTTATTGACCAGATCCCCTGGTGGAAACTGTTAAGGAGTGCTGAGCCCAAGAGGCTGATTTGAGTGCAGACTTGCACTGTCTGAAGTCGTACCAGGTATTGAGCTGTCATAATGAAAAGAAAAGACGTTAAAAAGAGAATTCTAAGTAATCTACTTACATATGCTGAAAAGGAATAAAATGATAGTATATTGTAGTTTAAAGAGAGTTTTGTATTATATAGCATGAGATAGTACTTTGTGTGGTTCTCTTTTCCTAAACATTATTTACTTTTATTACCGCTGAGTTGGAAGTACTCACACTCGACTCCCTGCACCTTGTGTGCAGATCCAGGTACATCACAGCAGAGCTGAGACCACATCTGCTCGGAGAGCTTTACTTGGACAGTCAAGGTAGCTGCCCACATCCGCAGGACCTGACTCTCCAGTCTTTCTTTATTTTCTTAGTCTAATCTACACTTGCGCACAGTTGAATACACTATCACAGCTTTATATTCTGGTAGAGGCTTATGAATTATGACTTTTGATTCGGTGAGAGGTTTATACTGGTTTTGGGATGTCTAATCCCGATGTGTTGGATATTATTTTCATTATATTCTCATTATTTATGCTTTAAATAGGGTAAAGTGTGAGTTGATAGCTCTGAGTTAGAGTTGATCTGGCCTAGCAATGTGTTGGGCACCATCACGTCTGGGTTTTGGGTTCATGGCACTAGCACATTGCTAGGCCAATCGGACCAAATACGCTCTCATCCCGAGCTTAGAGCTCAAAATCATTTATTTTAACTTATCAATAGTGAAGGAAAACAAGATCAAACTGATAGTATTAAGGAAATCCGGAAAATCTCCCGAAAATATAACGTAACTTCCCAATGATCTGGGGTCACGAGCCAAGAGCCTCTATCAGAATATCAGCCAATACTGTAAATACTCTACAAGTCTAAGAGTACACGGAATAAAACAAGTATTAGCAGAGTAACAAGGGGAAATGTTGGGTCCTGCGGACACTAGGCAGCTACCTCGATGATCCCAACTGGGTCTAGACCAACACTAAGCTCAGCTAAGCCTCCAGGTACCTGAATCTGCACACATGGTGCAGGGAGTCGAGTGAGTACTTCCAACTTAGCGGTAATAAAAGTAAATAATGCTAAGGAAAAGAAAACCACACAAAGCACTATCTCATGCTATAAAAATTACAAAATCATCTCTTAAATTGTAGTACACTTTCAGGGTATTCCTTTTTATCATATATGAGTAGATTATTTAGAAATCTCTTTTTAACTTCTATTCCTCTCATTATAAAAGATCAATACCTGGGTACAACCTCAAACAGTGCAAGTCTGCACTCAAATCAGACCCTTGGGCTCAGCTCTACTTAACAATTTCCACTAGGGGATCTGGTCAATAAGGTAGATAATACATATATACCAGTAATGTATGAGTGCTAAATGTCATGCCACGTAGAACAAGTAAGCCAATGTATGTATGCAATTCATATGACACTGTGGCGTACAGGCCGATCCATGCAAAGGCGCCCGCGCTCACAGTGGGGGTTCAAACTTCAGAGGGGCTCCTACAGCCCAAGCGCAATATCAATATCACTCCTGCTGCGGCGTGCAGCCCAATCCATGCATAGTCATGAATGCATATAAGCCCCTTGGGCAACAGTATCATAACAACTCACAGCTAAAATGTCATTAAAGTCTCATTTAAGTTTTCAAAATCTTACAAAAATGTTGAGTAGCAAAATACCATTTTAAAAACCTTAGACTGAGATGAAAATATGCACAGTATTGCCAAAACATTGATAACAATCCCTGAAGGATTCAAATATTCGGCACGAAGCCCAAAACATGATAATCCGTCCAGTTCATGATAATTAATATCTTTATTAGGGTGTCAATTAAATTTCAAGCAATTAGGTAGTATTATTTATTAAGCGGGACAGATCAAGTCACAATCTCCAACGGTGCTCTACCCCACGCCTGTTATCCGGCGTGCAAGTCACCTCAATAAAGCACTATGATCTTCAAGTCCGGGGTTTACAAACCCGCAGGACATCATTTACAAGTATTACCCACCTTGAACCAATGAGAATTCTAGCCCGCGATGCCTTTGTTCCTCAAACTGGCCTCCACGCGTGTCCAACCTATACCAAAATCATAAGTAATACATCATAATATGCTAATGGGACATAACTCAATCGAAAGAACTCGAAAAATATCCAAAAACACGAAATTGGAAAAACCCAAGCCCTGGTCCCACATTCCAAAATATTACAAAATTTATATTTCCGAAATCCTCGTCTCTCCACGAGTCCGTACATACCAAGAACTCTCAAATCGGACCACAAAATGGCCCTTCAAATCCTATATTTAAGATTTTTACTCCAAGCCCTATTTTCTTGATTTTTAGCCATAAATTCATGAATTCCATGGATGATTCTTGTATAAAAATATATAATTAACTCATAAAACTTACCTCCAACGATCCCCAGTCGAAACCCCTTCATTTCCCGTCCAAAAGCTCTCAAGAATGACAAACAATGGTGGAAAATGTGTTGTTCTCGCGACTGAAATATTTTAAAACATTCTTCCGATGCATAGTACTCATCGTGATCGCGGGAATTGCTTCGCGATCATGGAGAACATATTTTTTCGGCCCTAAATTTACCCTTCGCGATCGCGGTGCATAATTCCGGTTCCTACGAATAGGCTTCAGTATAATGGTCATAACTCTTTACACACAACTCCGAATGACAAATGGTTTGATGTTATGGAAACTAGACACATAGAGCTCTAACTCGCATATGTTACTTATTTCCTGAATCCTTATATATTTTGAGATATAAACTTCCAATGTCATACATGTGTATTAGAGATCCTTCTCGGATAGCCTATAGTGTAACGTCCATAACCTTTCACAGATATGTCCAAATCTTAATTTCTTTAGCTTTCGGAAAACTAGACACAATGGGCTACAACTTTTATTTTTACATCACCTCTAAATTCCTTGTAGATAAAACGAAATGAGCTTCCGAAGTAGGATCAATGCAACAGAAATTTCCTTCTTCGTGATCGCGAAGCACTCTACGCGATCTCGATTCATTAATGTTTTTCTCAGATTTTACTCACCGTAAACGCGACCAATTCCCCGCGATCGAATAGAGCACTGCTGTAGCCAAAAACCAGCAGTTAAAAATGGCCTAGAAATAGTCCAAAACTACCCTGAAACTCACCCGAGGCCCCGCAGAACCTCAACCAAAAGCACCAATTCATCCTATAACCTTATTCAAACTTGTTCCAATCATCACAATACGTCCATAAACACAAAAATTATTAATTTACAACGGATTCAAGCCTAAATTTATCAAATTACTCGAAAACACACATCTGATCCTGAACCCAACCAAATGACATCCGAATGACCTGAATTTTGCGGACAAAACCAAAATCACCTAACGAAGCTACTGCAACTCTCGGAATTCCATTCCGACTCCCGAATCAAAATATCACATATCAACCGTAAATCACCAAACTACTAACTTCGCCAAAATAGGCTAACTTCTTCATCGGACCTCCAAAATTACTTCCGATTGCGCTCCTAAGTCACATTTCATCATCCGGAGTTAACCGAATCATCGAAATTCGATTCCGAGCACTCTAACTCATAAGTCAATATTTGGTTGACTTTTCCAACTTAAGGTTTCTTAAAAGAGACTAAGTGTCTTATTCCTTACCAAAATTACTCCAATTAAATTCTAACGCACCCAATACCGATAATGAAACATAATGAATCACAATAAGGGAGAAACGAGGCGGTAATACCTGAGACAACGGATCGGGTCGTCACAGAGATTCTGAAATTTGAATTTCAGATCTGGAAGCATGTAGATATTTTTTAAAGGATTTTCTAAGGCTCTAAAAAACTTATATAGTTCAGCAGTTCTTTTTTCAGATTTCAAAAGTCTAGGAAAAGTTTCCAAAAACGCTCCCTGAATTGAGGCAAATACTTCCTATTTATAGAGTTAGAAGTTGGAGGGATATTAAAAACTCTGAAATTATTTAATAGTCCTTTATTTTTACTTTGTTGGATAGCTTAATACACTTATTTTCTTATGGTTTGCACTAAAACCCATTCTAGAAGGTTCTAGCTAATTCTACGATGTTCTAATTCCTTGGAATCCCTATTATACCCTCACTTGCATAGGAAAACAACTAAAGTGCCCTTTTATTATTCCCAAACCACCCTTAATCCTCAATATTTATTACAATTGTACCATGTTCATTTCCTAATTATACCCTTAAGACTTAGCTGGATTTATCAGCCACTACCCTCTAAGTTTCAGCTTTTAATTACCAATTATTTTTAACAAAAATTAGACAGCTATAACCAAACAATCCTATTGACCAACTTAAACAATTGGGACTAAATTGTAATAATTATAACCTAATTGAATTTTAACATGATCAATTTCCAATTAACAAAATGAATTCATCAGTAACAAGATCAATTCACCAATTAAAACTTAACTAGAATGAATCACCAGAAATTAACACAGATTAAATTCTAACCCTAAATTTAAACTACAAATTCAAACTAAAACAAGACTCATAACTAATTACACTAATATTCTCACATAATCAGAATCATAATGCAAATCCAAAAATCAATCAAGAGAAGATATTAATTTCGAGAAGCCGACAAGAAAAGAAAATTAATAAATCGAGCTAATTAAGGCGTCGGAACTATATTAACTCGACCAAGAATGTCGTCAAAATCAGGTAATTTGAACAAAGAAAAAAAAAGGAAATTCACAAAGTAAAAGGAATTCTTTAAAGCCAACTGACCCGTAAATCTTCTTAAAGTAAATGAACCATAGAAAGGTGGAATTTTGGACCGTTGAATCAACGTACTTTTGAATCTTGAATTAACGATGACAAAATCAACCATTGAGTGATCTTCCATGAGTTTTAAGGGGATGTGAGGGTATATTCACGATAAGATTGTCAAGAAGATAACAGGGTATGAGTTTGATGGCGTTTGGGGTGGTGGCGTCGCCGTAGGTAGTGGTGGCGGCGCTAGGTTTTTGGGTTTTTAGGACGTATGAATGATTTTAAAAAAAAAAATAGTGATGGTCTTGGGACTAGGAGGACAAGGGTAGCCTTTTGGGGTCGATTTGGTTGGAGAAGATGGCATGCCGCCGCCGTGGGCAAATTCCGGCTGGCGGTAGGGAAGGCTGGTGGCGGATCTTATGGGGGAGAAGTGAACGAAGATTGGAACTGATTTTAGGGTTATGATTTTTGTTTTATTAATTATGTATTATTGAAGATGAGTCATTAGATCAAGGGTAATGAACGGCTGGGATTAAACGATGCCTAAACGACATCGTTTTGTATCAATGGGACTGGACCACGTGGATAATAGTCTTGGACTTGGGTCTGGGGCTGGGTGTAAGGGGTATTTGGGCCGAATTTCTTGGGCTGGACACATAGGCTTATTGTTATTTTCAACCCTTTGTATTGTATGTATTTTTTACTTGTATTTTGTATTTTATTTCTTTTATATTTGGTATATTTTTTTTTATTTCTTTTCTTTGTATTTTTGTATTTTGTATTTATTTTCTTTGTATTTTTGTATTCATTGCTCTTTTGTACTTTCTTTTGTATATCTTATATTTTATCGATTTTGATTAAAATTATCAAACTAATTAACTTCTACTTTATAATAATTTTTCAATTAAAGCACATCAAAATGTTATTTTGCTTTTTTCCTTTAAATTGTTCTAAAATGAATTAATTTTTAAATGTATTTTGCTTTGTATTTTTATTTATCATACGCAAATAACATGCAACAATCAACACATAATTCACACAAATTGTAAAAATAAGGAAAAATTATGGGAATAACTCATATGTAGGGTAAAAATCAAGTGCTCACAGCTACCTCTCTTTGCTCGGGAACACGAAGAGTTTCAGTGCAAAGATAAGTGAGCTGTAATGAAGAATTTTTACCCATTTGAGTATTCTGTTGTGAAGCATTTTGTAAATTTTTTATCGCACCCTACTTTAGAGATTGCCTACATATCCTGGGCTAAACAGAAATCAGGTCAGTGTAGTTCAGGAATGTCTGGTAGCTGGGACTACCAGGGACTGTGATCTCACTGTTGTTGTTGTTGTTACTGTTGTTACTGCTGACTGACCCCTTTATTACACCATGATAAAAATAAAAGAAACTGGCCTAAGCTATGGTCTATGAATTACAAAAAATCCTATCTATGTCTTGTGTTCTTGTATTGCCTTGGTCTTTCATCTTGTATTCTTCTAACGAAATTCTTGTTGTTGCCTTGAACATGTATCTTGTACTTTTCCAATGACATTCTTGTTGTTGCCTTGATGATGTTCAACCACTTCAATTTGAAACATGTGTCCATTTTCCAGGTGGACTCCTGCTTGCGATTCTTTTTAAAATGTATTCCCTCGTTTCCCTGTTGGGCGCCTGCTTACGACAAAATAAACAACCAAAGAAAATTTTTTCTACGCCAGTATGGTGACTGGGCATATCATGCTATGTCAGAATTTAAAGAAATTTTTCAATTTTGGAAAAGTATTCCCTTGTTATCCAGGTGGGCGCCTGATTGCAAAAAACTTGAAAAAGAAAATATTCCCTTGTTATCCAGGTGGGTGCCTGATTGCAAAAAAAACTTGAAAAAGAAAATATTCCCTTGTTATCTAGGTGGGCGCCTAATTGCAAAAAACTAAAAAAAAAGTATTCCCTTGTTATCCAGGTGGGCGCCTGATTACAAAAACTTGAAAAAATATTCCCTTGTTATCCAGGTGGGCACCTGGTTGCAAAAAAAACTTTTGCGCTCCTTTGTGACTAAAATTTTATCTTAGGTGAAAATTTCATCTTTGGTAAAAGACTCAACAGACTATTACTTTTATCTTAGGTGAAAAATTCATCAGACTAAGACTTTTATCTTAGGAGAAAGTTTCAACAGACTAAGATTTTGACTTTCATTGGACTAGTCCCAATTCTGTGTGATCTCAGGTGGAAGATCCATCAGACTGAGATTTTGACTCTAAGAGATAATTCATCAGACTAGGTCCACTTTCTGTGTGGTCTCAGGAGGAAGATCCATCGGACTGAGATTATGACTCCAGGAGATAATTCATCAGACTGGGTCCATTTTCTGTATGGTCTCAGGAGGAAGATCCATCGGACTGAGATTATGACTCTAGGAGATAATTCATCAAACTAGGTCCATTTTTGAATCCAGACATTCTTAATGTTTCAAATTCATCAATCTTTTCTTTCTTTTTTCGACTTCTGCCTTCCTTTCTTTTTCCAACTTCTGCCTTTCCCTTTTTCAAAATTATGCCTTCCTTTTCTTTTCAAATTACGCCTTCTTTTCCTTTTCCAACTTCTGCCTTTATTTTGCCTTCCTTTATCTAATTTCTGCCTTCCTTTTGTTTTCAAATTATGCCTTCCCCTTTTTCTTTTCCAACTTCTGCCTTCCTTTTGTTTTCAAAGTATGCCTTCCCCTTTCCAATTTCTACCTTCCTTTTGCCTTCCTTTTTCCGATTCCTTCCTTCCTTTTATTTTCAAATTATGCCTTCCCCGTTTTCACATTATGACTTTATTTGTTTTCAAATTATGCCGTCCCCTTTTCCACTTTATGCTTTTATCTTAGGTGAAAAATTCATCAGACTATGATTTCATCTTAGGTGAAGGGTTCAACAGACTAAAATTTTTTCCTTTGATCTTAGGTAAAAAATTCATTAGACTAAGATTTTCATCTTAGGTAAAAGTTTCAACAGACTAAGATTTGACTCTATATCTTATCTTCCTCTGAAACTTGTTCTATCTACCTTCCAACTTGAATTGTCTGCCTTCAGTACCACTTCCCTAAGCTGGTGTATCAATCCTTCGAAAAATTACTTTTCTTAAAACTAGTGTTTCCTTCCTAAGAACTACTTCCCTCTCTTTTCTCTTTGTAAAAACAATTGTATTGGACTTCATGTCCTTTGGATAAATATCCGATTTCAAGAAAAATTTTAACGTGACAGAAAATTTTCTGCCCCAATTTTACAATTCTCTTGTAGCATATCTTTTGTCCCTGTTTCAAATCAAAGAAAAATATGTCAGTTTAAAATGTGGTGGTTGGTTGTGGCCTTGAACTTTGATGACGATTGTTCTTTCACTTCTTCTGATAACTACTTTCCATTTGAATGCCTTGCATGTTTACCAACTATCCATTTTCCTTCGTCGTTCTTATCACAGGAAATACTTTTTCTCTATTGAAACCTGCATCCCTTGCATATTTTCATTTATAAATTTCTTGTATTCATGATGATTTCCATCCCATTAAAGTGTATGTTGTTCCTTTCTTGACGGATCCCACAAACACCGATCTTGAAGTCTATTGTTCCTTCCGTGATTTCATTTGAAAATTTTTAGTCATTTCTTGACTGACTCCATCTTTTATTATAATATATACCTCCTCTCCATTCTATCCCCTTACTTCTATTTGTTATATTGTTCCCGAGTTGGCTCTTTTCCGACCTTTGTGTTTCCATGAACCCCAAAATATTTTTAATTGTTACCCGCTTCATTGCACATGTTCCTCTTTTGTTTAAATCACCGTCCTTGCCTTTGAAGTCTTTATTGTTCCACCACTAGTCATGATAACTTTGATTTCCTTTTGGGAATATTTTGAGTGTCATTAGTGTACCAATCTTTATCAATCCTATCCCGGGACATTCCTTTGATCTATTCACCTTCGTCTGTTGTGTTGTTTGCACATCAAGCTTTCATATTTCGAGGATCCCCAAAGCACATTGACGACTGGCAACTCAATCATGTCTGACATTGTTATTGACTTACGACAATTTGATGTGTTGGCCAAATCCCATCTCGTGCAATTGGAAAGCTTGGTGGCAAATTTTAAGATCATTTCTTTATTTGTTATGACCCGAAAGACTCAGGAAGAAGGAAAGATAAGCAAAGTAGGAAGATTAGAGTGAAAGAAAAAGTGGGGAGAGACGATTCCTAATAAGAAACCTACAGAAGAATGACCCATCAAATGTAAATACCGACTCTAGCGACCTTGACATGCACTTTTAGCATTCTTTGTATAGCAAATCTGATGCTCAACTCTTGTTGCAAATCCGTGAAACTGGACTTCAATACTCCATTTGGCCAATTTGATTCATAATCCTTAGTCGACTTGTAGTGCCCATAAGGATTTCACCATCAAGCCTCTCTCATTTGATTTTTCGCTCAACTCACTGTCGCCTTACTGTGCCCGTGAGGGTTTTCACTGATAAGACTCTCTTATCTTGATTTCTCTCATCTTGGATTCCCGTGGTGGTTCTCATCATTTCTTGAATTCTTCATTGTCCTTTGTTCGGACTGGAGTGTTGCCCCTGATGTGATTCACCTTTGCTTGTTTGACTCGACATTTCTTGAAGATTGATCGGAAGGTCTTTCTTTGGACCGCAATTCAGACTTTTGGATGGGATTTAGAAAGAAGTATATAAAGGCTCAAAATATTTCAATGTGGGTTAAAGATTACAACTTTCGGAATCGTATTTCTTCAACAACCATAACTTCTGCCCGAGTTTCATTATTTGGGGATTCTTGAATTTTTCTTCTATTGTGACTGAACCTCAGTGAGGCTGCCTACATACTCTTTCGAGATCAAGTCAAAACGTAGTTTGGATCATAAAAATCACTTCATGTTTGCGATGCTTCCTTCCTCACATTCTTCTTTTCTTTTCATCTTCTTTCTTTTTCTTTTTCTTTTTTTTTTCTTTTTCTTTATTTTTTCTTTATTTTCTTTTTTTGTTTTACTTTCTTTTTCTCTTTTTCTTTTTTTTTTCTTTTCTCTTCTTTTCTCTTTTCTTTTGTTTCTCCACTTGATTTCCCCGCTCGGTCCTCGATTTTTGCTTTTGATTTGAAATAGGGATATGAAAGAAAAATATAACAAGGCTCAAAGGGATAACAATGGATAAAGTGTTTGGATAGCCGAATAAAATGCCTTTGTCATTCCAATCTTCAAAGAATACCAAGTACAAATTACATAGTTAAACACCTTTCGACGGATCCACATATTTGCCTTCTGTATATGCCGATTTGTAGTGCCTTTGGGCAACAATCTCGATACCACGGATGGTCCCTTTAGACTGGCGGTACTCTTGCCTTTGTCTTTAAACCGATAAAACATGATGTAATTCCAAGGCATTTCTTTTACGTTCTGCTTTCCCCGGTATTCACTTGATTTAGGCTTCATAATATTCCAATATATTTTTGTTTCTTTCGAGTATCATTACATTTGCAACATTGTTTCATTGCTAAATTGACTTTTAAAATCAGGCCGAGAATTATGTGCATGTCATGTTGCTAAAATCAGTATGAGAAGAATTGTAAAGTGATTAGAAATGGAATAACTAGAAATGACGGGAAACGGAGAGTTGCATTAAACTGATGGGTTGAAACAACTAGACGAACAACAAAACGAACAGACTAGACTAAAATTACAAACCTAGACGGCACTAAACATATTTTTACTAAACAAAGCAAAGTGGAAAGATAGAAGGGTTTTGACTCGCAAGACAATGTCCAGATTACAACCCTGAAATAACCCGGGCAACAAAAATGACACCAAATTAAATCACCAAAGCTCCAAGAGATGGAGCGCCTTCCCAATTGCCAATCATGTCATCTTAGCCACTGCATTCTGCATTAATAAGACCACCATCTGTTTCAATATCTTGAACTTCAGTTGACAATTTCCCAAGAAGATTCTCATCCTCCACATCACCGGGCATCATTCCCACCAGGTGTGCCTCCTCGTGTAATGGATGCAGCATGATATTCTGAATGCCATTGTCTTGAATTAAATTTTCCTGGATCATTCTTTCTATTTCTCTTTTCAAATCCCGACAATTTTCCACATTGTGCCCCAGAGCATTGCAGTGGTATTCATACCTTTTAGATGAGTCAAAGCTTCTCGCACGTCGATCCACCCGATTTGGAGGAATGGGTGCAATCATGTCATGTTGTTTTAACTTCTCAAACAAACTCGCATAGGACTCTCATATTGGTGAAAAGTTATTTTTCAACTTTTGTTCCCTTCCATACCCCTGGCTTGGATGTGGGTTATAAGGTGCTTGGAAATTTTGCAAGGCTGGTGGAGATTTTGTGATGCTTGCTTTCTTGGGGGATTTGAGGGTTGGGCAACATACTGGACTGGATCAACAAAGTATAGAGGGTTCTGAGGCAGGTAGTAATGCTTAAAGGGGCCATGGAAAACCTGATGGGGCTGCATATACCTTCGAGATGTTCTTATAGGACCTCTTCTCGACCCTAATATCATCATGATTTCTTCACCCCTCCCATTCGCATCACCAAATTCACTTTGAACAGTTTGAGCTGCATCTTTGAGTGTTTCTTGATTTATAATTTTGCCTGTCTTAAGATTGTCTTCCACCATTTCTCCCATTTTGATTATTTCTTGAAAGGATTGACCAACTGCGGCCATCATGTTTTGAAAGTAATTTGGCTCTTGAGCCTGAAAGAAAATAATGGCTAACTCGTGATCATCCATGGGTGGCTTAGCTTTAGCTGCCTGCTCTCTCCACTTGATGGCATATTCCCTGAAACTTTCAGTTGGTTTCTTTTTCAGTTTAGAAAGGGAAACGTGGTCTGGGTGATGTCGATATTGTATTGAAACTGTTTGATAAGGTCCCGTTCCAGGTCATCCCAGACATACCGACAAGATGTATCTTGATCCCAAAACCATTCAGATGCTACTCCCGAGAAGCTTTCCCTAAAATAAGCTATAAAGAATTCTTCATTTCTTCCCACACCTCTCAATTGGTTGCAATGCCTTTTCAGGTGGGCTGTGGGGTTTCCATGTCCATCGTACTTTTCAAATTCGGGAACCTTGAAACCAGGTGGCAAGGATATCGGGGAACATACATAGATCTTTGAAGGAAACACTCTTTTGACCTGCCATTTCTTGCGTATTTTTCAGCTGTTGTTCTAATTTTTTTACTGTTTGGGCGATTTCTTCATGTACCCTCTTTCGGGTAGGCTTCACGATGTTCACAGGAAGATCAAACGAGTACGAGTTGTACTCGGGAAAGTGGTATTATTCTTACTGTATAGAAAATTGTGATTCATGAGAAGTCTGTCCCTGGCCATTGGCCCATGTTTGACGCATTTTGGTCATTTGTTGTTTCAGTGTTCTATTTTCCTCAACCACAGTAGACCCTTGTTGAAATCTCTGATCCTGAGTCTCTTGAGCGCTCGTAACAACTTCGATGTCAATTATCAATTTCCTTGAATATTGTTCTCCAGTTTACCACAACCAACCACCTCAATTTTCTGGATTAACAAAACGAAGCCACCATGTTAGCATTAAGGTATTTCGCTTATTGATTTCCTTTGTTTTTCTGCTATTTTCTTTTCTTTTTGCTTTTTTTTTGGATTTACCCCTTTTTCTCTTTTTTGGTTATGTATATATTCGAATCCTATGTGGATTGCCTACGTATAATGACCCCACATGAATCAAATCGAGCGTAGTTCTTGCAAATTAATACAAAAATAAAAAGATGTTTATTTTGATTTTTTTTAAATGTTTTCTTTGAAGGAAAATTATAAAGGTTGACTCCAACTACAAACTTGATGAAAAACTTTCACATCTTGTGCCACATATTTCCACAAGACTAAGAATATTTTTAATGTCAATTATGATTGTTTTTACAAGATTGGCCACGTTAAGGCTTATTTTGGAAAAGTGACTATTTTTGCAAAATTTTGTGTAAGAAAATAAACTCGAAACTGTTCTCATCATGTGGCTCATGGGGCATCATTCGGCATCGCCACAAGCCAACACAAGACTAGGAAGTTTTAAACGTCAATTGTGACTATTTTTACATAATATGCCATGTAATGGCTTATTTTGGGAAAATGGCTATTTTTGCAAAATTTTATTTAAGAAAATAAACTCAAAAAGTTTCTCATACTGGGGCTCATGGGGCATCTTTCGGCATCGCCACAAGCCAACACAAGACTGAGAAGTTTTTAATGCCAAATGTGCTATTTCTGCAAAATTTTATTTAAGAAACTACACATTTGATGACTAAATCAAAATCTCTCATCTTAGGGCCCATGGGGGCATCATTTAGCATCGACATAGGCTAACACAAGACTAAGGAAGTTTTAATACCAAATGTGGCTATTTCAGCAAAGACCGGCCATGTAATGGCTTATTTGACAAAGTGGTTATTTTTTATAAAGATGATAGATGACTCTAACTTGATTTTGCGGGTATGGACTTTTGACATTTCTGTGAGGGAATATTTCAAGGTTGTGCCTGCAAATTATTTAAAATGACTCAAAGTGGCTATTCTTGCAAAAAGGCATTCCGGCGTCCTTTTGAGTGACATTCGGCTTATTTTGAACAAGAGTAGCGTCACCCGACTTGCTTATAACAAAATAAAAAAATTTGACATTTTTTTGTTATTTTTTGCAAAAAGGTGTGGTTGGACCCGATGAGGGTTCCCTACGTATCTCATACTCGGTGAGAATCAAACCAGCGTAGTTCAGTCAAATTATTTTTAGACCAACTATTTTCTTCCTGTTTTTATATTTTTTGACAAAATTGAATTATTCCAACTATTTTTTATGACAAAATGAATTAAGGGTTTTCTCAAAATTTTGACAGAGTTTTGACAGATTTGAACATTGTTTTCCTCTAAAATCGACAATTACTATTTTTCTCTTTTCTTTCCCTCAATTTTCTTAGCCGGTTAGCATAATGGCCCAATATAAATAAATGCAACAGATAATCATGCTCGGTCTTTTCATATCCGGGTTACCTGTCCTAGACGGACCCAACCCCTGTGTTGAGTCCCCGAAGTCAGATATGATGCAAATAATCGTCCTAATTCTAGGCTCAATATCCTGATTTATTATAGGTTCTAGACTGTGTACCCGAGCAGACAACTCGGGTCGAGGAGGGGGTTATGTACCGGGGACCCGCGGGATCGTCCGACTTAGTAACTTTTTCGGCCTCTATTTCTTATTTGGGTATTGACTTAACAGAAAGGGGCGTCTCAACCAGTAAGCACATCTCCGGAGGTAAGAAGACAAGGGTGGAACAATTTCTATATACAATTCACGTAATATCAAAGTGGTAAACATATAGCACATTGATCAAACATATAGAGAAATCATATATAAACAAAACAATAATTTAACTGAGCTCGAATTCATAAACCCAGAATCAAAGTTCTGGGTTTTTGTTCCCCAGCAGAGTCGCCAGAGCTGTCACACCTCCTTTTTACGAGCTTTTACTACACCTCGGGAATGAATATAATAAAAGGAAGGAGTTTTTCCAATTAAAGGACAGTCGAAATGGAATTTATTTATTTAGATTCAGAGTCGCCACTTGAGAATATAATGGTGTCCCAAGTCACCGGTTAAATCCCGAACCAAGGAAATTATGACTCTGTTAACAGTCCGTGAACCAGAAATCTGGATAAGGAATTCTGTTAACCTGGGAGAAGGTGTTAGGCACTCCCGAATTCCGTGGTTCTGGCATGATCGATCAACTGTTGTATTTTCTTTTATCTGATTCCAATTATATGTTTTTAATTATGTGCAATTATTAATATTCCGCTTTATCATTTTTTTCAAAAGAATTGCAATGTCGTGAAAATGCATTTCGGGCCACACCGTACCAGTACAAATGTGGCATTAAATACATTTCGACTTCGTTGAGAGTAAGATTTGGGTTACATAAATGTACACCCGTATTTGAGAATGTATATTAAAAATCGTGCCTAATGCATCGACGTCTCATTAACTTTGGGAAAGACCGTGAAATTCACAAAACGAACCTTCCAAGTCTAGAATTTTTACAAGCAATTATTAAGGGCCCCACCATTGTATTTTTAAAGCGGCGAGGCTCGTGTCATTATTTTAATAAAAGGTCAACTTAAAGTACTACAATTCTGGTTGTGATTTGAAGAAAACTTTAACTACCTTTGCGCTAACATGTTGTTTAACCTTGGGCCCTCGTTGTAAGCCTAATATGCACACTTGTAAAATAATCGAGCTAAGCCTTTTATTCGTTTAACAACATCCTCAGATTCGTTCAATTTGTCAAATTGAACTCAAACTTTTAACCTATAAGCTAATCAGATCTTAACGGAATCTTACTAATAATTATAAGACTTGATGGTTAAATAGCATATTCAAGGTTTACTGAAAGTATGAAACTTACTATACTATCAGTCTATAAACGTGATTTACATGTTTGGATTAAACCTAAAGTTCATGCTCATTTACCGTCTATTCCAATCACTATTCACTTTATCACATTAACAAAAAATTGAAATCCGAATATAAAAGGCAATTCACACAGTTCATGTAATACAATTTTAAATTGTTCAAATTATCCCAATCTCAACCATAGCAAATAGTTATCTAATACTCAAACTATAGTGTTTACAAGTGAACTAGTACCAAATCAACACAAGCCCTATATCATTTCTGTAATATTCTAAACACATATAGTTTACCAATATTCATAATGCTATTAATCTAATATGTGAATATCTATTTAACTACTAATACAAACAAGTAAAACTCTAGAAGCACTTTAAACCAATATTGCACTTCATTTCCACTTCCAAAAGAAATACACTGACATAGATTTGAATTATGTACCTGTGATTAAGAACAAATGGAGATCAACTGTTAGTTGTCAACAGCCATAGCACAGCAATGAGAATTCAGCAACAAGCATTTTAAACATCAAATTCTCTCCAGCTAAAAATTAAGAGTACAACAATAGGAGCCACAATATCCATATCAGAAATGATTGAATTTGAGTTCAACTTTATGCAACAATGAATCCAATAAACACAGGACCTTCGAAATTTATTTTTTGGACTTTCTGGGATGATTTTCTTATCTAAGTGAAGAAATTGAGATCTAGAAAAAGAGATTGAGATTCTGAAATTTGAATTTCAGATCTGGAAGCATGTAGATATTTTCTGAAGGATTTTCTAAGGCTCTAAAAAAACTTATATAGTTCAGCAGTTCTTTTTTAAGATTTCAAAAGTCTAGGAAAAGTTTCCAAAAAAGCTCCCTGAATTGAGGCAAATACTTCCTATTTATAGAGTTAGAAATTGGAGAGAAATTTGAAAATCTGAAATTATTTAATAGTCCTTTATTTTTACTTTGTTGGATAGATTAATACACTTATTTGATTAAGGTTTGTACTAGAACCCATTCTAGAAGGTTCTAGCTAATTCTACCATAATCTAATTCCTTGAAATCCCTAATATACCCTCACTTGCATAGGAAAACCACTAAAGTGCCTTTTTATTATGCCCAAACCACCCTTAATCCTCTATATGTATTACAATTGTACCATTTTATTTCCCAATTATACTCTTAAGACAGCTGGATTTATCAGCCACTACCCTCTAAGTTTCAGCTTTTAATTACCAATTATTTTTTACAAAAATTAGGCAGCTATAAATATGATGACCCGGCCCGTCATCATGTGAGGTATTACCCCGTTATCCCCGTTAGATGCTTGTTAATTTTTCAATATGCATGTTTGGCGAGTTTGAGTCAATTCGGATTGAGTTTAGTTGGAAATGAGACAAATAGTCTCTTAGAATAAGGAATAGTTGGGAAAAGTCAACTGGATATTGACTTGTGAGTTAGAGAGCTCTAAATCGAATTTTGATGATTCGGTCAGCTCCGGGAGGTCATTTATGAGCTAGGAGAGCGATCGGAAGTGAATTTGGAGGTCCGGTGTAGTTTTAGGCTTGAATTGGCTAAGGTTGAGTTTTGTTGAAATCCGAACGGTACGTGAGATTTTTGATCCGGGAGTCGGAATAGAATTCTGATAGTTGCAGTAGCTCCGTTAGGTGATTTTTGATATGCTTGCAAATTTTTAGGTCATTCGGAAGTCGTTTGGTCGGGTTTTTGATCGAATGTTGGTTGGAGAAGTTTAAATGAAAACTTAGGCTTGAATTCGCTTGGATTCGATGATTTCCGTGTTTAAGGGGGTGTTTTTAGGATTGGAGCAAGTTTGTCTCGTGTTTTGGAGTATGTTGGTGATTTTCGTTGGGGTCTCGGGGGCCTCAGGAAGAATTCGGCGATCCAAACAGACCATTTTTAGCCAAAATGAACTGCTAAAATGCTGCAATAAAATTGCAGGTTATTTGTTCTCTGCGATCGCATATATTGCCACGCGATCGTGTAGTGTAACGGAGAGAGAGCTGGGAAGTTGTTCTTCGCGATCGCGACATGAAGGATGCGATCGCGTAGGGTTAAGGGTTTGTCCATCGCGATCGCGAGGCTATTGATGCGATCGCGTAAGGTTTGATCCGGAAGCAGTGTGATCGTGGTCGATATGATGCGATCGCTAAGAGTCGCTTGGTTGATCACTGCGATCGTGTCTGGACCCACGCAATCACGTAGAGAAAAAATTGGTCACCCAAGAAACTGTGCATCATGATTGCGAGCCAAGGGCTGCGATCGCGTAAAGCATTGAGGTCTGGCAGTGAATTTAAGTCCAGAACTTTTCATCCGCGGCTCATTTATTAAATACCTCCATTGTTGAGTCTTGGAGAGCAATAGTGAAGGGAAATTGAAGGAATTTCACCGGGTTATCATCGGAGGTAAGTTTTATGGTCCAAATGCGTGTTTTTATCTTAGAATCTCCCTCTATTTCACTAAAATTGGAAGAATTAATGGGGGAATTTAGCCCTAAGCCAAAGTTATGATAGAACGTTGATTTGAATCGGCAAAGGAAGTCCGATTTTGCCAAACTTTATATGTATGGACTCGTGTTGAGATAAGGATTCTGAAAATGTAACTTTTGTAATTTTTCGAGAAGCGTACCAAAAGTCGGATTTTGACAACTTTGTGGGTTTTGGTGTAAATCGAGTTATTTCGATTGGGCTATGTCTAATTAGCCTATATTGATGCATTCTCATTGATTTTGAGCAGATTTGGCATCCAAGGAGATTAATTTGCAAGGCAAGCGCAAAGGGGGCTAGGACTTCTATCGGATCGAGGTGAGTGGTGGTAGTAAATAATGTACTGAGGGTTTGAAACCTCGTACTTGCACTTTACAGTGCTATGTTAAGATGAGACACGCGTCATGTGACAGACGTGGTGACATTGTGATTGGGGGAGTGGACTTGGTCCTTCCCCACTAACAGTTTATTGTGTATTATAACTGTGTAGTTGGGCTGGTAGCCATGTTTGGGGCCTTGTGCCGATCTGTAGAAGTAATAAGGAAACCTGTAGAGCTAGGTGACCCTTATATCATGCTAGATACATACACTCAGCCGTAGAATATCATGCTGGATACATACACTCAGTCGTAGTATATCATGCTGGATACATACACTTAGCCGTAGTATATCATGCTGGATACATACACTCAGCCGTAGCTATAGATGTATATCATATCATGATCCAGTACTAGATGTGTACTTTGAGAGAAGCTACCTAGGATGTGATTCCCTGTTCTAGCTGAGTGAGCCCGAGAGGCCAAGTCTATACTGATTGAGATAGGGTCAAGGGCCTACTATGAGATATTTTATATATATATATATATATATATATATATATATATATATATATATATATATATATATATATATATATATTGGATTGGGCGCACGCCGCAGCACTATATATATGTGGATAAGATTGCACTCCGCATTAATATATATGTGGATCAGACTGCACACCGCAGTAATATTGTAAATCGGAATCCATGCCGCAGTAATATATATGTAGATCAGACTGCACGCCGCAGTATTATTGCGATTGTGCTGTAGGAGTCCCTTCGGAGTCTGTACACATTCCTAGTGGGCGCTGGTATATATTATTGGATCGGGCTGTAAGCCTAAGTTGGTATATATATATATATATATATATATATATATATATATATATATATATATATATATATATATATATATATATATATTGGATCGGACTGCACGCCGCAGTAATATATGTGTCGATCGGGCTGCACGCCGCAACATCATAGCGCTTGGGCTGAGGGAGCCCCTCCAAAGTCTGTATACACCCCTAGTGAGCGTCATCGATGTTAAATGGAGCAGGTTGCACGCCGCAACATTATATATATTGGAGCGGGCTGCATGCCGCAGCATTATATATATATTGGAGTGGGCTGCACGCTGCATCATATATATATATATATATATATATATAGGAACGGGCTGCACGCCGCAGCATTATACATAAATATACATATATATATATTGGATCGGTTGTACGCCGTAGCAGTATTAGTGAGGACTAGGTCAGTGTGTGACCATGGTGAGATTGAAGTGGTCTGGAGATGGGGGTATTCACTATAGAGATGACTTACGTGTGAGGTTACCCTTAGAACTATTTAGTGATAGTACAGGTGTTCTGACTTTCAGTTATTATTTATTATTGTCACTCACTGAGTTGAAATATACTCACCCCACTCCCCTGCACGTTTTGTGCAGATATACAGGTTCAGGAGGGCAGTTGAGCTATCGCAACTACTTTATTATCACTATTCAGTGGAGACTTCGAGGTAGCTGCCGACGTGTGCAGTACCTGACCTCTTCCTCTTTATCATTTAGTTGTTTCCATTCTGCTTAGACTTAATTGTGTAGTAGATCTCATTTGTAGAGGCTCAGACTTGTGACACCACGATTTGGTTGGGACTGTATTCGTGTATTTCGTTTCTATACTTCTAGATTTGTTATAAAAACAGGTTAATTACGCCAATTAATCAGTATTAAATTATAATTGGCTTGTTTAAATGGATAAGATGGTCGGGCTTGCCTAGCAATGTGTTGGGCACCATCACGATTGGGGTTTGGGTCGTGACAAGTTGGTATTAGAGCCTAGGTTAAAAGGTCTCGCGAGTCATGAGCCAGTTTAGTAGAGTCTTGTGGATCGGTATGGGGACGCCTGTACTTATCCTCGGGAGGCTGCAAACCTTTTAGGAAAGTTTCAAATTCTTGTAATTCTTATCATGCGTGTTTGATTCAGCTTGAGATGTAATTCTTAAAATTGCTCCTGCACATTGATGTGCGCACTCGAGTGCTTAGTGATAAATTTGCCTTGATGGCTATGATTCCACAATCGAGGGACGAGATATAATCTCTATGAGTTAATGTTGGGCCAGTCTGGAGGACTTGAGGCCGGGTCCTTGTCTATGGCTTGAGCACCAAGGTGTTAATTTGTTAATTTCGCGAGTCGGTATTATAAAATTTATGCTATGTGTATCCTGGTGGAAGGTATTGTACCGAAATGCTAGATTGAGATGAAGTAGGTGGGTTGATTCTGACGTGTAATTGAAAGGTATTTGATAATATGATTCGTACAGTATTGAGACTAATATTGTTGATATGCATTGTGATGTCTGGCCGAGTGGTGGACGTATTGTTAGGATGGTTTTGGTGACTCTCTGGCAGGTGGATAGGCCAAATTACAAGGAAACTCTGTCAAAATTTTTGGAAAAATTCGGACTTAGAAAAATATTTCTGTCACCTGGAGAGTAGGCTTAAATGTTGTGTGTGAATAAATACAAGAATTGCAGAAGAGTTAAGATTTCTGATGGTTCGAGAGTCTACCAAAGCTTATATATGACTTGAGTTTAATCTCACTATAGCAGTGTGGTATCATTTAAGTAAGAATACCATGAGTGGTTAAAAGTGCCTTGGTATATGTCTTCGAGCCAAGTTGGGGAGCCTGTTATTGATTAACTGATTGCATTGTTGTGTGCTGTGTTGATTCTATCTCCAAGCATGTTGGGAAAATTCTTATGAAGGTTATGGTGCTTCGTATATGTGAAGAAATACTAGGATGTTTTGAACGGTTGTTGCTAAAAAAATTTCGGTGTATAGAAAGCGAAAATAGCTAATTGTATATGTATGTGATCATGTTCTGCGATGTCAGAGTTCTAACAAGGCACGAGTGGTTTTGTTCAATAAGACAGTTGAATTATAACTGAATAAGGGTGAATGACGCCCGAGAATAGCCTTGTGTTGTTCAAAATTTTCGCTTGTAACAGTCATGTTCCTTAAGACCTTGTACATGGCTAAAGACTGTGGTTTTGTTAGAAGAATTCGCGACTTGTGTTATGTTATGTGAATGATGAGATTCTATGTATCTATATTGGAGAGTAATGATAACGAATTCAAAATTGCAAGAAGTTCTTCAAGGTAAAGTATTGTAGATTGTGGTACTTCTGGGAAACATCTGAGGGAGTATTCAGCGGCCTGTGAGCCTTAGGCCGTGTGGTCTTGTGTATGAGTCTCGTGTGGTAACCTGAGTTGAGGTATTGTGATCCTCCAGTGAAAGAGAATATTAAATGAAAGATTATAATAAACTGGAACAGTATGAAAAGGGCACGAGTAACTCCTGGTGTGTGTTCGAAGTAGCGAGTCTTGCAGTTATGGTACAACAAAGCTCTTGAGTGTTGGCAGTTGCGTAGCTCGATGTGGGCAAAATGTCTTAGTCCTGGCAGTTAAACTTATGCAATGAATGGGAAGAAAGAGTTGTGATGTGTTCTATCATGGTTTGAAAATGAGTATATTCCTATCGGTATGCGAAGCATGGAATGTGTAATGACTTTTCACCTATATAGGATCATGAAGTTCCTTGACTAGTTGAGTGCGTCGATGTTTGTTGTGTAGGAGAGGGATAGAAATTCTCCATGTATCTTGGTGCAATATGGTATATGCAATGTGTTATGGAAAGATGATAACGGCATGTTTAAGGTTTTGAGATCAGTTCATATTATATGGGAAGTCACTAAAATTCCCAAGCAGCGTGGGCAGCTGCAGATAATCTGAGAATCAATCTTTCTGGTGATTAAGGGAAATGGTACTGCTATTCTAGTAATTTGGCAGAGTATATGGTAAAAAAGGGCAAGGTAATGTAAACTGATAATATCTAGTGGTATTGTGGTATCCTCTTGTTGGATTGACAGTGATGATTGAGTTGTTGATGGCATAGGGAAAATTCTGAATGGCTTATGTTGTATGAATGGAGGCTTGATGTGTGATTATATATTCGTACGGTGGAATGTGGAATCAAGCATAGTGATTTATGTGTTACATATGTGTTGGAGACTAGAAGTTCTCGTAATCCACCTACGCAGTGGCGGTATATCGTATGTATCGGCACCGTTTAGCGGTTATTGGAAATTGGAAGCCCTGGTGGCTATCTCGTTACTTGATATGATGAATTGGAGTAATGATATATGATTGCAGACTGGTTGTCATAAGTCAGGCTGTCTAGACTAATGTGATATGGACTATGTCAGAAAAATGTCACAACTGTGTGGCAGAGCGCATCAGATCATGCTCCAGCAGGGTAAATGTACCCTAGGGCCAGCGGACGGCTGGTAGGTATTGCTTTGTCAGTTGGGCCTTCGTGGCGGATGTCAGTGTAGAGGTATCTACCATTGATTCAGTTCCGGTATTGAGGAACTTTGTCGGATGCATTTCATGTGGCCGAGCTTGAGGCTATATATATGTTTGTTGCAATGAGAAACTTGACTCAATATGTATTCCCTTTGCTAGATGTATTCGTGGATCGGGTGGCACGCCGCCACGGGTATGTTGTTGGAACGGGTTGCGCGCCGCAACAGTGTTATGTGGAAAATATAGCTTCCTATATGTTACCTTGTATACAATACTTCCTAGCTTCTGAGGAATAGTCCATATTGGGTATCGCTCGGGGAGTAGCACATCAATTGTGTCCTTTCAGGATTTGATAGCGTATATCAATTGTATGAGCGCAAGTGTGATTGATTGTTTGAGTCCAGACCTAGATATGTGCGTGGCTAACTGCGCATGGTGACTTGAGGTGCTCCATGGGTAATAGTGTTTGGATAGAATCATGAGTTGTGGCAAGGCCACGTGATGTTATGACCTTTTGAGGAGGATCCGGGTACCCTAATTCTATGATGTGAGATGAGGTCTTAGTTATGTGTTGTGATGTTATTGAGGAATTTGATATATAGCTCTTTTGTGTGATTCAATCGTCATGATTCGAGTGTGTTCAGATCATTTCTTATTGGAGCATGTGATGTGCTCGTTGTGGCTTAGGCTGATGCTGAGGTGCCATGTCACCAGTGTGGCGTGTTGTAATCGAAATGATCGTGGGAGTCATTAATGAGTACGAGCATATTTGATCTCACCTCATTAGAAAGGTAATATCGAGGTTTGTCTCCGAAATCTATTGTGGTATCAGTTTAAAGGGGAAATGGATTCATGAATGGTTGACCTGAGAGATGGGTTCGATATGTCGCGTGTTTCAGCTGTCGTGGGTAGGATATGAAATCATGGGAATAAGAGTTTAGCTAATGAAAAGGGGCTTTTTCAGTTAGTACTTGGTTACGCTAGGCAATCGTTATGATCAGAGGCCATCGTCTCGAGCGATTGGGTTGTTTGATACATTATGTGATCTCACCCGGAGTGGCGAGTATGGGCTATTACAGCTGGATCGTGTGTATTCTAAGTATGGGCATGAGATTAGGATTTGGTATGTGATTTCAGCAAGTGCAATGTGGTCTATGGTGTGGATGGGCTGTGAGATTTCCAGCTATAGTGTGTACCGAACTTATATGAGATAGGGTGATGTGGGATCGCCCCAAATATATGCTTAGTAAGTTCATTCAGCTATTGGGTTACTTCTAGTAAACCTCTTGATCCGCTCGAGGACGAGCGTTTGCTTAAGTTGGGGAGAATGTGATGACCCGACCCGTCATCATGTGAGTTATTACCCTGTTATCCCTGTTAAGTGCTTGTTAATGTTTCAATATGCATGTTTGGCGAGTTTGAGTCAATTCGGATTGAGTTTAGTTGGAAATGAGACAAATAGTCTCTTAGAAGAAAGAATAGTTGGGAAAAGTCAACTGGATGCTGACTTGTGAGTTAGAGAGCTCGAAATCAAATTCTCATGATTCGGTCAGCTCCGGGAGGTCATTTATGAGCTAGGATAGTGATCGGAAGAGAATTTAGAGGTCCGATGTAGTTTTAGGCTTGAATTGGCTAAGGTTGAGTTTTGGCAAATCCGAACAGTAGGTGAGATTTTGATCCGGGAGTCGGAATGGAATTTCGACAGTTGCAGTAGCTCCGCTAGGTGATTTTGGATATGCCTGCAAATTTTCAGGTCATTCGGAAGTCGTTTGGTCGGGTTTTTGATCGAAAATTGGTTGCGGAAGTTTAAAGGAAAACTTAGGCTTGAATTCGCTTGGATTCGATGATTTTCGTGTTTAAGGGCATGTTTTTAGGATTGGAAAAAGTTTGTATCATGTTTTGGAGTATTTTGGTGGTTTTCGTTGGGGTCCCGGGGGCCTCGGGATGAATTCGGGGGTCCTAACGGACCATTTTTAGCCAAAATGAACTGCTGAAATGCTGCAATAAAATTGCAGATTATTTGTTCTCTGCGATCGCGTATATTGCTACGCGATCGCGTAGTGTAACGGAGAAAGAGCTGGGAAGTTGTTCTTCGCGATCGCGACATGAAGGATGCGATCTTGTAAGGTTAAGGGTTTGTCCATCGCGATCGCGAGGCTATTGATGCAATCGCATAAGGTTTGATCCGGAAGTAGTGCGATCGTGGTCGATATGATGCGATCGCATAGAGTCACTAGGTTGGTCACTGCGATCGCATCTGGACCCACGCGATCGCGTAGAGGAAAAATTGGTCACCCAAGAAGTTGTGCATCGCGATCGCGAGCCAAGGGCTGCGATCACGTAAAGCATTGAGGTCTGGCAGTGAATTTAAGTCCAGAACATTTCATCCGCGGCTCATTTATTAAAAACCTCCTTTGTTGAGTCTTAGAGAGCAAAAGTGAAGGGAAATTGAATGGATTTCACCGGGTTATCATCGGAGGTAAGTTGTATGGTCCAAATACGTGTTTTTATCTTAGAATCTCCCTCTATTTCACTGAAATTGGAAGAATTAATGGTGGAATTTAGCCCTAAGCCAAGGTTATGATAAAACATTGATTTGAATGGGCAAACGAAGTTCGATTTTGTCAAACTTTATATGTATGGACTCGTGTAGGGATAAGGATTCCAAAAATGTAACTTTCGTAATTTTTCGAGAAGCGTACCAAAAGTCAGATTTTGAAAACTTTGTGGGTTTTGGTGTAAATCGAGTTATTTCGATTGGGTTATATTTAATTAGCCTATATTGATGAATTCTCATTAATTTTGAGTAGATTTGGCATCCAAGGAGATTAATTTGCGAGGCAAGCGCAAATCGGGCTAGGACTTCTATCGGATCGAGGTGAGTGGTGGTAGTAATAATGTACTGAGGGTTTGAAACCCCGTACTTGCACTTTACAATGCTATGTTGAGATGAGACACGCGTCATGTGACGGACGTGGTGACATTGTGATTGGGGGAGTGGACTTGGTCCTTGTCACGACCACAAATCCGGTCGTGATGGCGCCCAACACACTGCTAGGCCAGCCCGACACATCAACATCAATTTACGGAGCTATAAGCTCGCATTATCCCATTTAAGCATAACAAGTTATAAGACAACAGTGATAGATATATCAAAATAGGGAACCAAATCCCAACACATAATAACTCCCATAGACCGAAGGGTCAAGAGTCATGAGCCTCTAAAGAACATAAATGTAATAAGGTTTACAACAAAACTCAGTGCGGAAAGAAATGACAACAGGAAATGAAAAGACAGCTAGAAAGGGAGTCAGGTCCTGCGGCGCTCATAAGCCTCCCACCAAGCGAAGGCTGGCCCCTGAAACTGAAAGGTAGTGAAAGATACCCCACCGGACTCCAAGATCCCTACCGTACGAAGCATCCGATGGCACTTGTCCAGAAAACCTTGGGCGTTCTCGCCCGGAGCATCAGTGAACACTGGAGGAGATAACCTGGTGAACCTCTCGAGACGATGCTGCTCATCCTCCGTCATAGCTGGGAACCTGTCCCCTTGAATCTGATCTGCTCGCTGAACCGGAACCACAGGCTGAACTGGAGGTGCCTCTGGTGTGTGTAGGCCATGCACTGTTGGCTTTGGAGTGCGTGCTGCGGGGGTCTGACGACCTCCCCCGGTCCCCGATGCAGCTGCCGTAGTAGTAACTGATACCGCCTGTGCTAGGCCAGTGCAAACTGCTAGTATCTGAGCCAGGGTCTCCTGTAGACCCGGAATGACAATGGGCACAGCTGGTGCCTAAACTGGTGCTGCTGGCACCTCTGCAACTAGGGGCTGTGGGTCAGCTGGTACTGCATCAGCTACCCGACCTCCGCCATAACCACGGCCGCGTCCACGGCCTCTAGCAGGTGGTAGTGGTGGTCGTGGTGAAGGTCGGGCAGCTAATGCAGTACCAGCTGACCCAAAGCCCCCAGTTGCAGAGGTGCCAGCAGTACCAGTTCAGGCACCAGCGGTACCCATTGTCATTCCGGGTCTACAGGAGACCCTGGCTCAGTACTAGCAATTTGCACTGGCCCGACACAGGTGGTTTCAGTTACTATTGCGGCAGCTGCATCAGGGACAGGGGGAGGTCATCAGACCCCCGCAGCACGCACTCCAGAGCCAGCAGTGCAGGGCCTACAGACACCAGAGGCACCTCTAGTTCAGCCTGTGGTTCCTGTTCATCCAGCAGATCAGATTCAGGGGGACAGGGTCCTAGCTATGACGGACAATAAGCAGCGTCGTCTCGAGAGGTTCACCAGGTTATCTCTTTTAGTGTTCACTGGTGCTCCGGGCGAGGACGCCCAAGGTTTTCTGGACAAGTGTCGTCGGATGCTTTGTACGGCAGGGATCTTGGAGTCCAGTGGGGTATCTTTCAATACCTTTCAGTTTCAGGGGCCGGCCTTCGTTTGGTGGGAGGCTTATGAGCGCCGCAGGACCTGACTCCCCTTCTAGCTGTCTTTTCATTTCATGTTGTCATTTCTTTCCGCACTGAGTTTTGTTGTAAACCTTATTACACTTATGTTCTTTAGAGGCTCATGACTCTTGACCCTTCGATCTATGGGAGTTAGTATGTGTTGGGACTTGGTTCCCTATTTTGATATATCTATCACTGTTGTCTTATAACTTGTTATGCTTAAATGGGATAATGCGAGCACATAGCTCCGTAAATTGATGTTGATAGGTCGGGCTGACCTAGTAGTGTGTTGGGCGCCATCACGACCGGATTTGGGGTCGTGACAAGTTGGTATCAGAGCCTAGGTTTACTAGGCCTCATGAGTTTTGAGCCGGTTAGTAGAGTCTTGTGGATCGGTACGGGGACGCTTGTACTTATCCTCGGGAGGCTGCGAACCTTTAGGAAACACTTCACACTTCTTGGAATTCTTATCGTGCGTACTTGATTCAGCTTAAGATACACTTTTTGAAATTCCTTCCACACATCTGTGTACGCATCGAGCGCTCAGTAATGTAATTGCCTTATGGCTTGTGATTTCCCCGAGCGAGGGCAAGACATAATCTCTGTTAGTTCATGTTGGGCCAGTCGGAAAGACTTGAGGCAGGACCTTGTCTATGACTTGAGGAGGTGCTGATTTTGTGAGTGGTGGCAATAGATAATGTACTGAGGGATTGAAACCCCGTATTTCCACTATACAGTGCTATGCTGAGATGATACACGCGTCATGTGACAAGCGTGGTGGTATTGTGACTAGGGATCTGGACTTGGTCCTTTCCCGTTGATAGATTACTGTGTATAATGACTGAGACTGGGCTTATATCTATGTATTTGGGCTAGTAGCCACATTTAGGGCCTTGTGCCGATCTGTAGAGTATTAGGGAGGCTTACTAATGGATGAGCTGTTAATTGTTCGACTCTTATCTAAGCTGTTGTGTAGCCCCGAGCTCTGGGCGTGGTGAATAGTTATCATATCTCTTAATAGGAAGATAAAGTGCCTTATGTGTAGTGGAACGAGTTCAAACTCAGGAAGACTAAAGTGATTATGCTATGTGTATCCTGGTGGAAGGTATTGTACTGAAATGCTAAATTGAGGCGAGGTAGGTGGGTTGATTCTCATGTGTAATTGAAAGGTATTTGATATGTGTTATGATTCGAGCAGGTACAACGCATGTTCATGTAACAATTATGATAATATGATTTGTGTAGTATTGAGACTAATGTTGTCGATATGCATTGTGATGTCTTGTCGAGTTATGAATGTATTGCTAGGATGGTTTTGGTGATTCTCTGGCAAGTGGATACACCAAATTACAAAGGAAACTCTGTCAAAATTTTTGGAAAATTTGGGACTTAGAAAAGATTTTTTTCACCTAACGAGTAGGCGTAACTGTTGTGTGTGAATGAATACAAGAATTGCAAAAGATTTAATATTTCTAATTATTCGAATCTCCGCCAAAGCTTGTAAATGACTTGAGTTTAATCTAACTAGAATCTTGTGGCATCATTTGAGTAAGAATGCTATGAGTGGCTAAAAGTGATTTGATGTATGGCTCCGAGCTAAGTTGGGGAGGTTGTTATTGATTAACTGATTGCACTGTTGTGTGCGGTGTTGGCTCTGTCTCTAGGTATGTTGGGAAATTTTGATAAGGGTTATGGTGCTTCGTAGATGTGAAGAAATACTAGGATGTTGTGAACTTATGTCAGTAAAGAATGTTTGGTGTATAGAAAAGAAAGATAGCTAATTGTATCTGTATGTATCATGTTTTGCGGTGTCAGAGTTCTAGCAAGGCACGAGTGGTTCTGTTCAATAAGACAGCTGAATTACAGCTGAATAAGGGTGAATGACGCCCAAGAATAGTCCTGTGGTGTTCTAGATTTTGCTTGTAACGGTAAGGTGTCTTAAGATTATGTATGTGGCTAAAGACGGTATTTTCGTTAGAAGGGATCAAGACTTGTTCTATGTTATGTGAATGATGGGATTCTATGTATCCGTATTGGAAGGTAATGATACTAATTCATAAATCGCATGAAGTTCTTCAAAACAAGTATTGTAGAATGTTGTACTCCTGGGAAACATTGAGAGTGGCCTATGGGTTTTAGAATGTGTGGTCTTATGTACGAGTCTCATGTGGTAACATAAGTTGAGTTATGGTAGTGCTACATTAAAGGCTAATACTAAGTTAAAGATGGTTCAGGAAAGAAATTGAGTAAATGGAACAACTTTTTGATAAACCGAAGCGGTATGATAAGGAATATGATTAATTCTTGGTATGTGTTTGAAGTACTGAGTCTTGCAGATATTGTGCAACAAAGCTCTTGAGCGCTGGTAGTTGTGTAACTTGATATGGGTATAAGGACTCAGTCCTGGCAGTTTAACTTATGCAATGTAATTGGGAGAAAGAGTTTATGATGTGTTTTACCGTGGTTTGAAAATAAGTGTATTTTTCCTATTGGTATGCAAGGCTTGGAATGTGTAATGAGTTTTCTCTATATGGGATCATGAAAGCCCTTGACTAGTTGAGTGCGCCGATGTTTGCGGCGTAGGAAAGGAATGTGAATTTCCATGTTATCTTAGTGTGGTATGGTATATGCGATGTGTTATGGAAAGTTGATAATGGCATATTCAAGGTTTTGTGATCGGTTCATAATATATGGGGAGTCATTAAAATTATTTAGCAGCGCGGGCAGCTGCAGGTGATTTAAAGAATCGATCTTTCTGGTGATTAAAGAAAATGGTACTGCTATTCTAGTAATTTGGCAGGGTATATGGTCCAAAAGGACAAGGTAATGTAAACTGATAATATCCAGTGGTATGGTGGTATTCTCTTGTTGGATCGACTATAATAATTGAGTCGTTGATGGCATAGTGAAATTTCCGAATGGCTTTCGTGGTATGAATGGACGCTTGATGTGCATTATGTATATGTACAATGGAGTACGGGATCATGCATTGTGATTCATGTGTTATATATGTGTTGGAGACTTGAAGATCTCATTAGTCCGCCTATGCAGTGGTTGTATATCATGTGTATCGACACCGTTTTGTGATTATTAAAAATCGGAGGCTCTAGTGGGTTTCTCTCTCAACTTGATATGATGAATTTGAATTATGATACTTGATTGTTGACTGGTCATCATTGGGATATAGACTATGATGGTATGGCACAAATTGCGTAGTAGAGTGCATCAGAGTATGCTCCAGGGGGGTAGTTGTACCTCAGGACCAACAGACGACTGGTGGGTATTGGTTTGTCAGTTGGGCCTTCGTGGCGGATATCAGTGCAGAGGTTTCTACCATTGATTTAGTTCTGGTATTGAGGAACTTTGTCGGATGCATTTCTGGTGGCCGAACTTGAGGCTATATATATGTTTACCATAATGAGCAACTTGACTCGACGTGCATTTCTTTGGCGAGGGTTCTATATGGATCGGTATGGTTATTTGGATCGGGTGGCACGCCGCCACGGGTATGGTATCTAGATCGGGTGGCACGCCGCCACGGGTATGTCATTGGAGCGGGTTGCACGCCGCAACAGTGTAATATGAAAATAGAGTTAGTTATATATTACCTGGTATACAATACTTCCTGGCTTTTGAGGACAAGACCGTATTGAGTATCACTTGGCGAATGGCATATCGGTTGTGTCCTTTCAGGATTTAATAGCGTACATTAATTGTTTCACCGTGGGTGAGATTGATTGCTTGGGTTCGGACCTAAATATGTGCGTGGCTGACCGTTGTGAGCTTGGTAACTTGAGGTGCTTCATGAGTAATGATGTTTGGATATAATCATGAATTGTGGCAAGGCCACGTGATGTTATGACCTCTCGAGGAGGATTCAAGTACTTTATTTCAATAATGCGAGACGCGATCTCAGTTCTATGTTATGAGGGTACAGAGGAATTGTTACAACTCTTTTATTTGAGTCAATTGTCATGATTTGAGTATGTTCAGACGTTTTTATTGGAGCCTGTGTTGTGCTCGTCGTGGCTTAGGCTGGTGTTGAGATGTCATATTACTAGTGCGGTGTGTTATAATCGAAATGATCGTTGGAGCCAAAATGAGTGTGAGTATATGTGATTTCAGCTGGTTAGAAAGGTAATATCGAGGTTCGGCTCCGCAACCTATTGTGGTATCATTTAAAAGGGAAATGGATTCATGAATGGGTGACCTGAGAGATGGATTTGATATATCGCGTGTTCGGTTGCCGTGGGCAGTATATGAAGGTGTTGGACTAAGATTTTAGCTAATGAGAAAGGTTCTTTCTGCTAGTATTCGGTTAATGTGGCCAGTTGTTGTGATTATAGACTATCGTCTCCAGTGATTGGGTTGTTGATACATCATATGATCTCACCCGGAGCGGTGAGTATGGGTTATTGCAGTGGATTCTAGTGCATCCTGAGTATAGGCATGGGATTAGCATTTGGTATATGATTTCGGACAGTGCAATGTGGTTTATGATTCAGATGGCCTGTGGGGTTTGCCTTAGAACTGTTTAGTGATAGTATAGGAGTTCTTATTTTCAGTTATTGTTTATTATTATTACTCACTGAGTTGAAATATACTCACCCCACTCCCCTGCACTTTCTGTGCAGATCTACAGGTGCCCGAGAGCGGTTGAGATATTGTAGCTGTTGTTCATTATCTACTATTGTCGGAGACTATGAGGTAGCTGCCAGCGTCCGCAGAGCCTGTTTTCTCCTTCCTTATCATCTTGTTGTCTTCATTTTTCCTAGACTTGTTTGTATTAGGATGATTATTCTGTAGAGGCTCAGACTCGTGACACCACGATATGGTTGGGACCGTACTTTGTATGTTTTACTATCACGTTTTTCATTTGATATGATCGCTTGTTGTTTAAGTTTAATTTGATTAATTGGAATTAATAATTGGTCAGGTTAAGAGATGATATGGTTGGGGCTTGCCTAGCATTGTGTTGGGCGCCATCACGACCGGGGTTTGGGTCGTGACAGTCCTTCCCGACTGATAGTTTATTGTGTATTATAACTGAGTAGTTGGGCTGGTAGCCATGTTTGGGGTCTTGTGCCGATCTTTAGAAGTATTAGGGAAACCAGTAGAGCTAGGTGACCATTATATCATGCTCGATACTTACACTCAGCCATAGAATATCATGCTGGATACATAAAAAGGATGGGGTAGACCTAAAATCAACATGGAAGGATGTACTCTGAGTGAGACTACCTAGGGTTGAATACCCTGTTCTGGCTGAGTGGGCCCGAGAGGCCAAGTTTATATTGACTGAGAGGGGTCGAGGACCCATTGTGAGGTATTGGTATATATATACCGGATTGGGCTGCAGGCCGCAGCAGTATATACATATACATAATATTGGATCGGACTGTACGCCACAGTAATATATATATATATATATATATATGGATCGGACTGCACGCCGCATTATCATAGCGCTTGGGCTGAAGGAGCCTCTCCAGAGTCCGCACACACCCCCAGTACACCGCAACAGTATATCTATATATATATTGGATCACACTACACGCCGCAGTGATATATGTGTGGATCGGACTGCACGCTGCAGTATTATAGCGCTTGGGCTAAGGGAGCCCCTCCGAAGTTTATATACACCCCTAGTGAGCGCCGTCGACGTTAAATGGAGCGGGCTGCATGCCGCAACATTATATATATATTGGAGCAGGCTGCACGCGCAGCGTTATATATATAGTGGAGTGGGCTGCACGCGGCAGCGTTATATATATATTGGAGCGGGCTGCACGCTGCACCGTTATATATATTGGAGCGGGCTGCACGCCGCAGCATTTCATGTATATATATACATATATATATATATATATATATATATATATATATATTTGAGTGGGCTGCACGCCGCAGCATTATACATAAATATACATATATATATTGGAGCAGGCTACGCGCCGCCGCATTGTAGACATATGAATACACATATATATACATTGGATCGGTTGTACGCCGTAGCAGTATGAGTGAGGACTAGGTCAGTGTGGGGCTATGGTGAGATAGAAATGGACTGGAGATAGGGGTATTCACTGTAGTAATGACTTACCTGTGAGGTTACCCTTAGAACTGTTTAGTGATAGTACAGGTGTTCTTACTTTCAGTTATTGTTTATTATTATTACTAAGTGAGTTGGAATATACTCACCCCATTCCCCTACACTTTTTGTGCAGATATACAGGTTCAAGAGGGCAGTTGAGCTATCGCAACTGCTTTATTATCACCATTTCGTGGAGACTTTGAGGTAGTTGCCGACGTCCACAGTACCTTTCCTCTTCCTCTTTATCATTTTGTTGTTTCCATTCTGCTTAGACTTGATTGTGTAGTAGATCTCATTTGTAGAGGCTCAGACTTGAGACACCATGATTTGGTTGGGACTGTATTCGTGTATTTCATTTCTAAACTTCTTGATTAATTATGAAAACAGGCTAATTACGCCAATTAATTAGTATTAAATTATAATTGGTTGGTTTAAATGGATAAGATGGTCGGGCTTGCATAGCAATGCGTTGGGCGCCATCACGACCGGGGTTTGGGTTGTGACAATAAAAAACAATCCTATTGACCAACTTAAACAACTGGGGCTAAATTGTACTAATTATAACCTAATAGAATTTTAACAGGATCAATTCCCAATTAAAAAATTCAATTCATCAGTAACAAGATCAATTCACCAATTAAAACTTAGCTAGAATGAATCACCAGAAATTAACAAGGATTAAATTCTAACCCTAAATTTAAACTACAAATTAAAACTAAAACAGGACTCATAACATATTACACAAATATTCTCGCATAATCAGAATCATAATGCAAATTCAAAAATCAATCAAGAGAAGAAATTAATTTCGAGAAGTCGACAAGAAAAGAAAATTAATAAATTGAGCTAATTAAGGCATCGGAACTATATTAACTCGACCAAGCATGTCGTCAAAATCGGGTAATTTGAACGAAGAAAAAAAAGGAAAATTCACAAAGTAAAAGGAATTCTTTAAAGCCAACTGACCCGTAAATCTTCTTAAAGTAAACGAACCATAGAAAAGGTGGAATTTTGGACAGGTGAATCAATGTACTTTTGAATATTGAATTAACGACAACAGAATCAACCACTGAGCGATCTTCAATAAGTTTTAAGAGGATGTGAGGATATATTCGCGATAAGATTGTCAAGAAGATAATAGGGTATGAGTTTGATGGCGTTTGGGGTGGCGGCGTCGTCGTAGGTTGTGGCGGTGGCGCTAGGGTTTTGGGTTTTTAGGACGTTTGAATGATTTTTAAACAATACCAGTGATGGTCTTGGGACGAGGAGGACAAGGGGAGTCATTTGGGGTCGGTTTGGTTGGAGAAGATGGCTTGCCGCTGCTGTGGGCGAATTCCGACTGGCTGAAGGGAAGGTTGGTGGCAGAGCTGATGGGGGAGAAGTGAACGAAGATGGGAACTGATTTCTGGGTTATGGTTTTTATTTTATTAATTATGTATTATTGAAGATGAGCCGTTAGATCAAGGGTAATGAACGACTGGGATTAAACGATACCTAAACGGCATCGTTTTGTATCAATGGGACTGGACCTGGTGGATAATAGTCTTGGACTTGGGTCTGTGGTTGGGTGTAAGGGGTATTTAGGCCGAATTTCTTGGGCTGGACACATAGGCTATTGTTATTTTCCACCCTTTGTATTGTATGTATTTTTTACTTGTATTTTGTATTTTAATTCTTTTATATTTTGTATATATTTTTTTTATTTCTTTTCTTTGTATTTTTATATTTTGTATTTCTTTTCTTTGTATTTTTGTATTCATTTTTCTTTTGTACTTTCTTTTGTATTTTGTATTTCATTTGTACAAACTAATTATCAAACAAATTAACTTCTACTTTATAATAATTTCTCAATTAAAGTACATCAAAATGTTATTTTACTTTTTTCTTTAAATTGTTCTAAAATGAATTAATTTTTAAATGTATTTTTTTTTATATTTTTATTTATCATACGCAAATAACATGCAAGAATCAACACAAAATTCACACAAATTGTAAAAATAAGAAAAACTTATTTATTGAATTTTATGGGAATAACTCATATGTAGGGTAAAAATCACGTGATCACATCAAGTGCCTACCGCTATTAGTAAAAATAGAATTACAGATTCAACAGAAAACTAATGCATTTTCATTTCTTCAGAACTTCAGTTACATCCTTGAGAAATAGTGGTGTACTTGGTCAAGTTGAGAGGGAAACAATGAGTTCTAGGATGTAGTAAGAAGAAGAAGAAGAAGAAGAAGAAGAAGAAGAAGAAGAAGAAGAAGAAGAAGAAGAAGAAGAAGAAGAAGAAGAAGAAGAAGAAGAAGAAGAAAAAGAAGAAGAGGAGGAGGAGGAAGAAGATCAGCAATAGGCAGATCAACAGCAATGAACACTATATAACACAGCTACAAGCTCAATTTCAGAGTAGAAGACCCAACGAATTCAACCAAATAATGAAGAACATCAATCAGAAACCCAAAGTATCACTTCGAACAGCAGCAATGAAACAGTAACAATATGTGAGTGTATTTTAGATTTCAAATCTTCTGAACCTTTTTCAATATGCCCTAAAGTGGCCTATTTATAGAGTAAAATGGGAGGAAATTTTGAATTAGATATTCAGATTTCCCACCCCTACTCTTTTTAATTATTTTCAGTTTAGTCTACGTGAATTAAACGGGAAGACACTTGAACCCCTACTAGAAGGTTCTAGGGTATTCTCCATTATTCTATTTAGGCGTAAATGCATTTATTACTTTCACTTGCTAATGTTTTCTACCTATTTAACATTTAGTTATACCTAAGGTACCCTTTGTTGATTGGTTAATTACATAAGAACCAAGCCTATTTGTCTTTTATACCCTTAGTCTTTTCAAATTATTTTCAGAATACCATTTACCCATTCCCCGTTTACCCATGTGTTTTATGTTTATTTACCCGACCAACCTTTGGGTCAATTTAGACTTTGAGCAGTGAAAAAGCAAAACAGTATTTAACAAATAACCCCAATCAAATAAACTTTACATTTAGCCAATTCATAGCTAAGTAACCCTTTTTCAGAAATAATCACTTTGCAAACATAGCCCCAATTAGCCTTTTAATTAGTCAGAGATTTAGACAAGTCAAAAGTCAAAATTGTATTGCAATGATAGCCAACATTAAGCAGTTTTACAAACATAGCTCTAATACGACTAATTACTCAGAAATTCAGAACAGTCAAGAGTCAAATTGTATTTCAATGATACTCAGCATTAAATAATCTTACAAACATAACCCTAATACGACTAAACACTCGATTAACAGGACTCAAAGGAAAAAATTAATAATGGTTGAATCCAATTAATCAGAACACTCAATCGAAAATTAGATCTATCAAGCAAGAACCCTAAGTGACTATAAAGCATGCGATTTAACTAGTGACTCAAATCAGAAAAGAGACCATACATTCGATTTCATGTACAAATAGAAAAACCTTGAGCATGCAATAGATTCAGGCTAGCGAATAATAAAGATAAAAAAAGAACAAGTAGCACAGTAGAGAAAATAGGGTTTGGGGCTACTTAGCGTTTCTGTTGGTTTTCTTTTCTTTCTTTCTTTCTTTTCCTTCTTTTTCTTCATTTTTTCTTTCTGATTCTTGATTTTCTTGTTATCCGGAGTCTGTGAGCCTTTCTAGATTGTTGGTCTTCCAAACAGACTCCTAGAGTCTTATTTGTTGTGAAAGAATGGTGTTTTAAAGACTGGGGTTTGACTGGGGTGGTTTTGGGTTTTGGTGTATCCGCCGGAGTAGGGTTCCGGCGGGATATTTTTTAATATTTGAAGGGTTGGGCTTATATTCAAGGGAAACTAATTGGGTAGGGTCAAAGAGGGGCTCAAGGTGGTTCTAGGGTGTTACTGGTGTTTGCTGATTCAAAAGTGGTGGTCGTCGGCTTAGGGTTCCGGCGACCTGTTTTTCAAGATTCGAGGGGATGGAAAGGCTTTTGGATGGAACTGAGGTGATGGGGTGAAAGAGGAGGAAAGATAGGTTCTTGGGTATGAAGGTTGGCCGGAGAAGATGGCCAGGACTGAACCACCGGTAGGGTTCCGGTTACCCAAGTGGAGAGGAGGAAAGGGAGACATGGCGGCTAGGGTTTGTAGTTATGAGGGTAATGGTGTGAAATGAATGAAGTGTAACGGTGGGTGTAGATATATTAGAAATGTAATGATGGTTTTCAGTCGTTGGATCAAACTAGATGAAGGGCCAGGATTTACTGGCCATCGAACGACGTCGAGTAGTTTAAATGAGGCCTTCATTTCATCTGTTAGATCATTTAGATGAACGGTTGTGATTGTTTCCCATGAACAACGTCGTTTTAATTATTATACGACCGTTACCGCTGGGCCGTTTGATCAATTGATCAACGGTCCAGGTTCTTTTATTCTATACGGTGTCATTTGGATTTTGTATATGCAGGCCGGTTAATTCTTTTGGGCCTGATCTGTTTGGGCCACCAAATTTTCATTTTCAAAGTCCAATCATATTTATATTATATGGTATTTTCCTTTATTGTATATGTATTTTTTGTATTGTATTTTATTTATTATTTTTCTATATTATTTGTATTACTCCTGTATTCATTATCTCTTGTATTTTGTTTGTATTTTTCTTTTAATTTTTTTTAATTTTTCCTAGAATTCAGAGTAATTATCTTATATTTTGGTATTTTCTAATTAATACAAGAATGCATTTTTTTTTATTTTCTAGCTTTATTTTCAACAAATAAAAAGAAACACTAGTATTTCTACACAATGATCAACAAGTTTCACACAAAAATTATTTTTATATATTTTTTTTGGACTAATTTTCTTGGGGCGAAAATCACGTGCTCGCAATGGTACCAATACACACTATCCACAACCACCGCATAGGCTGTAACTGAGAACACCCAATCTTTAACTCCATATAACCCACGAATCACTATACCTGATCCCCAATTTCCACCGTATGAATACATATTACATATCATGTATCCATTCATTCAACGAGAGATATTCTAAAATTTCCCTCAGCTATCAACAATTCAAATATCAACAGTCAATATATCAAGAAAATGCCGCAACACTACCGAAGTTTATCAACTTAATCTCATTGCCCTTTTTCTGAAACACATACCCTCGTCAAATCACTATGATTAGCAACGCCATTTCCTACATTATTTGAAGATTGATCCTTTACTCACCTGCAGCTGCCCGTTCTGCTTAAGAATTTAATGACTCTTCCATCATGAACTGAACTGAAACCTTGAACATGCAACTCACGATTCTCCACAACATACTTTGTACACCATAACACACTAGGATACATGAGGACTTTTATCTCTCTTATGCGCCGCAGACATCAACGCATTCAACTAGTCAAGAACTTTCATTGATCCCATTTAGAAGGAAATCATTACACACTCCATGCTTCGCAAAACCAAAAAAATAAATTCATTTTCAAACAACGGTAAAACCCAACAAGAACATCTCTGCCAACTCCAGTTGTATAAACTAAACTACCAGGACCGAATCTTTTTATCTAAACCAAGCTAAGAAACTTGCCAGCACTTAAGAGCTTTTACTGCACAATACATGTATGACTCATTACCTTGAACACATACAGAGAATTAATCATATCCTTACCATACCAATTCGGTTTATTGTCAAGCTATTCCATTTGTCTAATTTTCTTCATATTTCATCATTAATTTGATATTATCTCTTGTTGTAGCATTACAATGCCTCAATTCAGTCTCACCACAAGAGATTTAAACATAAGACCACACTGCCTAAGACCTATAGGCCACTAAATACCATCTCAAATGTTTCCCAAAAATACCAATTCCATAATACTTCTACTTTGAAGACCTTTCTGCGAATTTGAATTCGTTACCACTACTTTCCTAATACTGATACTTAGGATCCCGTAGTTAACACAAAATACCAAAAGTCTTGCTCTTTTCTAATTAAATAATTGTCTTTTAGTCACATACGCCACCCTAAAACACATGATTATTACATGTAAAATCTTGAACACATTAACCCATTCCCAAGAGTCATCCACTCTTATCCAAACTGCAAATTACCATACTTAACGAACATAACCACTCGTACCTTAATAGCAACATGATACCACATGATATGATCTCATTCAAATACCAACAAACATATTTCTTCTCAATACGTTGATCAGTGTTTATCCACAACAGCTCAAGACATCCTAGTATTTTCTCACATCTACGAAAGTACCATATAACCTTTGTCAAGATCATGCTTCACTCGTGCCATTCTCGGCACAATTTCTGCAACCAGAACTGGTTCGTCAGTATACTTTAAGATAGAACCAACATAGCACATAACTGTGTAATCAGCTAATCAATGGCAACCTCCCCAACTTATCTTGAAGCCATATATCACAACATATATACTCTATTGCTGTCGTAATATCATGGTGAGATTAAACTCACTCTTTCACAAGCTTGTAGAGACACAAATCATCGGAAATTTAACTCTTTTGCAATTCTTGCATTCATTTACACAACAGTTAAGTCCACTCTTTAGGCAACAAATATTTTACTAAGTCCCAAATTTTTTTTCAAAAATTTCGGTAGAGTTTCCTTTGTAATTGGGCCTATCCACCTGCCAGAGAATCACCAAAATCCATCCTAACAACACGTCCACAACTTGACAAAGCATCACATTGTATATCAACAACATTAATCTCAATACTATGTATTATATTCTCAAAATTGATACATGGACATGCGTTGCACCTATACGAATCATAACACATAGAATATACCTTTCAATTACATATGAGATCTCCTAACATACACATAAGGATCATACCATTTAAGGACACCCCACATGAGATAACCCACGTGCTTCGCCTTAATTCGATATTTCAATATACTTCCACCGACATATACATTATCCAGTCATCATAGTCTTCTTGAGTCTGAACTCATACCACCGCAAGTATTGCACTTAACTTTCCAACTAGGATATACAAAAATATTCTTCACTCACCCATAACTTGGGCTACATCAAATCACAATAGGAATCGAACACTTAACAGTTCATCTATCATCCAGCAGACTCCGTCGTCATTACCCAAAATCACGTAGTAACACCTCGCATTACTAACATACTCATCACATGGACACCTAGCCACCATTCCGGCTAATAAAGACAACACTGAAAAGATAAGCTCAAATCACTTACTCACATAATCAGAACCTCGGTGCTCAAGCCTATGCAATGATCCAGCCTCAAGTCCTCCAAACTGGCTCAACATACTCACAATGATTACCTCTAGCCCCTCGATCGGGGAATCAAAAGCCATCGAGGCAAATATAATACTGAGCGCTCGCGTGTGCATACAGACGTGTGAAAAAGATTTCAGGAGTTATACCTCAAGGTGAATCAAGCACGCACGATAAGAATTCCAAGAATGTGAAGTTTTCCTAAAGGTTCTGCAGACTCTCGAGGATAAATATAGACGTCTCTTTACCGATCCGCGAGACTCTACTAACAGGATCATGACTCATGAGGCCTAGTAACATAGGCTCCGATACCAACTTGTCACGACCCCAATCTCGGTCGTGATGGTGCCTAACATAACTACTAGTCAAGCCCGACCATTTGCACTCTCAACCCGAGCATAAAGCTCAAAATCAATTATTAAAACATCATTTAACAATCATAATGGATAGCCTCCCAAAGATCTAGGGGTCATGAGTCTAGAGCCTCTAACAATACACAGTAATAAACTCCATACTACAAATGATCAAAACTGTGGAAAATAACAAAGAGATATGGAAGGAGTCGGATCCTGCGGACGTCAGGCAACTACCTTGCCAACTCCAATAAAACTCTGAAATAGCAACAAGCTCAACTAAGCTCCCAAAATACCTAAATATGCACACATAGTGCAGGGAGTAAAGTGAGTACTTCCAACTAAGTGGTAATAAGAGTAAATAATGCTGAGAGGAAGGAAACCACACAAAAGCACTACATCGTGCTATAAAAGGATAGTACAACCCAATTTAGAAATAGTAATTCCATGATAATCCTTTATAAAATATCTAACTTAGTTTAAAACCTCTTTTGAAAACATCTCTTCCTTTCATTTTTAACAGTTAAGCATATTAATACGATATCAAGTAGTGCAAGTACGCAAATAAATCAGCCCCTCGGGCACAACACTCATTTAGCAAATAATACCAAGGTATCTGGTCACCAAAATAAGTAATACATGTATGCCAATAACATATGAGTGCTAAATATCATGCCACGTAGTACAAACAGCAACCAATGCATGAATGCAATGTAATGCACATGAACATGATGCTACGGCGTACAGCCCGGTTCGTTTGGGCGCCCGGCACTCACTGTGGGTGTTCAGACTCCGGAGGGGCTCCTACATCCCAAGCGCAAGCGTGCAGCCCGATCCATACATAGTCATGAATGCACATAAGCCTCCTGGGCACTAGTCACATAGCAGTTCTCAACAAAAATATCATTAAAATATCAATTAGGTTTTCAAATATTAGAAAGATGGCTGAGTTTGGAAAATAATATTTTAAACCTTGGACTGAGATAGAAATGTTCACAATAATGCAAAAGTACTCATTTTAGTCCCCGAAGGATTCAAATATTTGGCACGAAGCCCAAAACATGGCAATCGGTCCAAATCATGATAATTAATACCTTTAACATGATGTCAATTTAACTCAAGAGCTTTTACTGCACAATACCGGTATGACTCATTACCTTGAACACATACAGAGAATTAATCATATCCTTACCATACCAATTTGGTTTATTATCAAGCTATTCCATTTATCTAATTTTCTTCATATTTCATCATTAATTTTATATTCTCTCTTGTTGTAGCATTACAATGCCTCAATTCAGGCTCACCACAGGAGATTTAAACATAAGACCACACTGCCTAAGACCTATAGGCCACTAAATACCCTCCCAAATGTTTCCCAAAAATACCACATTCCATAATACATCTACTTTGAAGTGCTTTCTGCGAAGTTGAATTCGTTACCACTACTTTCCTAATACTGATACTTAGGATCTCGTAGTTAATATAAAATACCACTAAGTCGTGCTCTTTAATAATTAAAACATTGTCTTTTAGTCATATACACCACCCTAAAACACATGATTATTACATGTAAAATCTTGAACACATTAACCCATTCCCAAGAGTCATCCACTCTTATCCAAACTCAAATTACCAGACTTAATGAACATAACCACTCGTGCCTTAATCGCGCCATGATACCACATGATATGATATCATTCAAATACCAACAAACATCTTTCTTCTCAATACATTGATCATTGTTTATCCACAACAGCTCAAGACATCGTAGTATTTTCTCAAATCTACGAAAGCACCATATAACCTTTGTCAAGATCATGCTTCACTCGTGCCATTCTCGGCACAATTTCTGCAACCAGAAATGGTTCGCCAGTATAATTTAAGATAGAACCAACATAGCACATAACTGTGTAATCAGCTAATCAATGGCAACCTCTCTAACTTAGCTTGAAGCCATATATATCACAACATATATACTCTATTGCTGTCGTAATATCATGGTGAGATTAAACTCACTCTTTCACAAGCTTGTAGAGACACAAATCATCAGAAATTTATCTCTTCTACAATTCTTGCATTCATTCACACAACAGTTAAGTCCACTCTTTAGGCGACAAATATTTTACTTGTCCCAAATTATTTTTCAAAAATTTCGGTAGAGTTTCCTTTGTAATTGGGCCTATCCGCCTGCCAGAGAATCACTAAAATCCATCCTAACAACACGTCCACAAATTGACAAAGCATCACAATGTATATCAACAACATTAATCTCAATACTATATGTATTATATTATCAAAATTGATACATGGACATGCGTTGCACCTATTTGAATCATAATACATAGAATATACCTTTAAATTACATATGAGATCTCCTAACATACACATAAGGATCATACCATTTAAGGACACCCCACATGAGATAACCGACCCACTTCACCTTAATTCGATATTTCAATATACCTTCCACCGACATGTATGTTATCCAGTCATCTTAGTCTTCTTGAGTCTGAACTCATACCGCCGCAAGTATTGCACTTAACTTTCCAACTAGGAGATACAAAAATATTTTTCACGCACCCATAACTTGGGCTACATCGAATCACAGTAGGAATCGAACACTTAACAGTTCATATATCATCCAGCAGACTCCGTCGTCATTACCCAAAATCACGTAGTTACACTTTGCATTACTAAGATAGTCATCACATGGACACCTAGCCACCATTCAGGCTAATAAAGACAACACTGAACAGATAAGCTCAAATCACTTACTCGAATAATCAGCACCTCGGTGCTCAAGCCTATGCAAGGATTCGGCCTTAAGTCCTCCAAACTGGCTCAACATACTCACAATGATTACCTATCGCCCCTCAATCGGGGAATCAAAAGCCATCGAGGAAAATATAATACTGAGCGCTCGCGTGCACATACAAACGTGTGGAAAAAATTTCAGGAGTTATACCTCAAACTGAATCAAGTACGCATGATAAGAATTCCAAGAATTTGAAATTTTCCTAAAGGTTCTGCAGCCTCTCGAGGATAAATACAGACGTCTCTTTACCGACCCCTGAGACTCTACTTACTGTATCATGACTCATGAGGCATAGTAACCTAGGCTCTGATACCAACTTGTCACGAACCCAATCCCGGTTGTGATGGCGCCCAACATAACTGCTAGTCAAGCACGACCATTTGCACTCTCAACCCGAGCATGAAGATCAAAATCAATTATTAGAACATCATTTAACAATCATAATAAATAGCCTTCCAAAGATCTAGGGTTCATGAGTCTAGAGCCTCTAACAATACACAGTAATAAAACACCATACTACAAATGATCAAAACTGTGGAAAATAATAAAGAGATATGGAAGGAGTCGGGTCCTACGGACGTCAGGCAATACCTTGACAACTCTAATAAAACTCTGAAACAGCAACGAGCTCAACTGAGCTCCCAAAATACCTGAATATGCACACATAGTGCAGGGAGTAAAGTGAGTACTTCCAACTCAGTGATAATATAAGTAAATAATGCTAAGAGGAAGGAAACCACGCAAAAGCACTACATCATGCTATAAAAGGACAGTACAACCCTTTTTAGAAACAGTAATTCCATGAAAATCCTTTATAAAATATCTAACTCAGTTTAAAACCTCTTTTGAAAACATCTCTTCCTTTCATTTTTAACAGTTAAGCTTATTAATACGATATCAAGTAGTGCAAGTCCGCAAATAAATCAGCCCCTCGGGCACAACACTCATTTAGCAAATAATACCAGGGTATCTGATCAGCAAAATAAGTTATACATGTATGCCAATAACATATGAGTGCCAAATGTCATGCCACATAGTACAAACAGCAACCGATGCATGAATGCAATGTAATGCACATGAACATGATGCTACGGCGTACAACCCGATTCGTTTGGGCGCCCGGCGCTCATTGTGGCGGTTCAGACTCAGGAGGGGCTCACTACAACATTATGCATTTATAGCTATAAAATCTTAGTTACCAATTTAAAATTTATAGCTATAACCTAACAACAGCCACAGAACTAAGAATTCTATGGCTATTTACAATATTATAAAATTTCTTAGCTACCAAAATTAAGTTGGTAAAGCTAATACCTCATATTAGCTATAACGGATAACTATCGTGACAATAATTAACTAAATAGTTACAAATTCATTGTTGCAAATAAATTTTGGTAGCTAATGATAAGTTTTTGCCACACACCAATATTTATTGTAGCAATAGTAACTTTTTAGCCACAATTATTATTTAAAACAAAATATTGCAGCTAAATGAACATTTTTACTTCTAAGTTCTAAAATATTGTGTCAGTACTTTGATATAGCCATAGATTTATTACTATAACTAAATTCCATAGCTAATTATTAGTTTTTTGCGACGAGTTGAAATTTACTATAGCTATAATAACTTTTTAGTTACAATAAAGTATTTAAAATAAAATATTGTAGCTAAATGTATATTTTTTGCTTCAAGTTGTAAAAAGTTGTGGCAATATAGGTTAAATTAGCCACGAATTTCTTGTTATAATAGAAGTTCGTAGCTCATTATTATTTTTTGCCATGAGTTGAAACTTAATATAACAATAGTAACTTTTTAGTCACAATTAATTACATTTAAATTAAAATATTACTAAATAATAATTTTGCTTCAAGTTGTAAAAAGCGACAGCAATAGTTGGCTTAGTAGCTATAATTATTGTCACGATAAAATGATATAACAACTGATTTGTTTTTATGATAAATTTTATTACTTTTTTGCCACAAGGTAGATTTGTCGTAACAATAGCAATCATTTAGTCACATTAAATATTTAAAACAAAATTTTGTAGTCAATTAAATATTTATATTCTTACTTTTAAGAAAATAAAAATATTTAGATATCAGTAGCAACTATTTGTCATGAAAACTTAACAGCCACGAATTTAAAGTGACAATAAAATTTATAAGTTAACTATATGTAAATTATATGTACAAAATTTTATTGTTGAATATTTTTATTTAATTGGAAAAAATAAGAGTTAGTCAAACAATATTAAGTTATGAAAATTCAATTTTAAAAAAGATGTTAAATATTTCCAAATAAAATAGATGATATAGTCATAATATATACTGAAGAATTAATTAACTTCCAAATAACAAAAACTAAAATGAAAAGGGTGAATTTCAATAATAAACGATTTGTAAACCTACTTGTAGCCTCAAAACTTATCAATTTACTTCTTACTTATCAAACTCATATTTTATTTTATTGCAACTTGTATTTTGGACGCTAATTATATAGACATAGTGTCATATTCCAAATATATTAAAATTTATAGAGAATTTATGTATGTATGGTACTTTACTAATTCTTTTATAAGTACTCTTCACATATTGAAGAATTTAAGTTTTGTTATATATATATAAACTAATAATCACGAATTCAGCATATAATAATATTTTTCGATATTTAGATGATTGTAGTATTATTAAATATAATTTTTTTCTTATTAATTAAACTTTATTGTTTCTCCATATAAATAAATATTTAAATCATCATGTGCCATTAGTAACATGCAACACACGTATATATATATTTTTAATAAATACTTAGAATAATTCATATATCTAATGATTCATTATAGAAGAACTTTGTGATGGTTTTGGTGAATTCAATTTTGATAATTGACCAAAGACTCCAAATACATACAATGAATATATTTATTACTGCCTGCTTTTTAAACTTCACTTTATTGTCTCAAAGTCTCTTCCTATATGCTCCATAATCCACATTCCTTTCTGATCAACAAGTGAAATTCATACTGCTTGCTCTTGTAATTATTATTTGATGATTTCAAGAAGAAGAATATAGCATGTATATTATTCATATCAAGAGTACTGATACTTATACAATGAATCCTATGGCTAAACTAGGAAAAGAAATCAGTAATTGCTACAATTAAGCTACAGAATAAAATCAACCTATAATTAGGCTAGAGAATAAAATCTAATCTTATTCAAATCTCCCTACTAATTACACTAATCAACACTCCCTTCACTGATCATTAATTACTCTCAATTCAGATAAATAGATTTTTTTAATTTGATGGTCTAATACTATTTTAGTAACTTGATAACTATCAAAATCTAATTAAAATCTAAAATTAAGAAATTAATATAATTATAACAGGAGTACATAACAAACTAACAATATCGTATCAGGCGAAAAAAGTTGTTAAGAATATAATATATTATAAAATATCTTTATTTCATGCAAGTTAATTTTTTTATTTTTACATAGTGTAAATTATATGTTTCATCTTTTGCATTTTTCATAGATAATTTCTTACTTGTATTTGTTAATACTTATATATCTTTCATTTATGATATTTATATCTATCTATATATATAATAAAGCTGAGAAAATAAAAGATGATGTGCATGTTTCTGTAACGACCCGGCCCGTCGTTACGGAAATTTACCACCCTGTTACCTTGCATTTACATATTTTATGCTTTTATATCAGTATCGGAGTCTATCGGGTGAGTTAGGAGTGATTCGGGTTGAAAATGAAACAAATAGCCTTCTTGAAGGAAGCTTGAATATGGGAAGTCATCCTAGAGTTGACTATTGAGTTAGAGTGCTCGGAATCGGATTCTGATGATTCGGCTAGTTTCGGGGGATCATTTATGACTTAGGAGAGCAATCGGAATCGAATTCGGAGGTCCGGTGTAGTTTTAGGCTTGAATTGGCTAAAGTTGAATTTTGGCGAAACCGGACGGTAGGTGAGATTTTGTTCCGGGGGTCGGAATGGAATTCCGACAGTCTCTGTAGCTTCGTTATGTGATTTTGGATATGTTTGCAAATTTGCAGGTCATTCGGACGTCGTTAGATCTGGTTTGGATTGAATATTAGTTTCGGAAGTTTTAAAGAAACTTAGGCTTGAATCCATGTAAAAATGGTGATTTTCATGTTTAGGATGGTGTTTTTATGATTGGAACAAGTCCGTATCATATTTTGGAGTGTGTTGATGGTTTTCGTTGGGCTCCCGGGGGCCTCGGGATCAATTCGGACCATCAACCGGACATTTGGAACTTGGAAAAAAAACCTGCAGAAAATTTGCAGGTCAGTGCAGCAGAGTTTTGGCCTTCGCGTTCGCGTGAAGGCAGTCGTGTTCACGAAGGATAGACAGGCCAAGGTATCGCGTACGCGTGAAGACATACGCGTTCGCGTAGGCGGTGTGGGGTGAAGCTTCGCGTTCCCGTGACCTAGATTCGCGAACGCGTAGAAGGGGAAGAGTCAGCTTCGCATTCGCGTGACCACATGTCGCGTTCGCGATGAAGTAATCGAGCAGGCCATCGCGTTCGCTTGAGGGACATCGCGAACGCGTAGAGCAAGTGTGTCTAGCAGTGAAATTAAATTGCAGAACCAGTGTAGTCGCGGGTTTCACACCCAAAACACAAATTTTGAGCCCTTGAGAGAAGAAATCACGGGAAAACACTGGGATTTCATCGAATAATCATCGGAGGTAAGGTTCTTGACTCAAAAATACAATTTTATGGTAGAATTAACATCAATCTTCATGAATTTGGGTAGAGATTGTGAAGAATTGTGGCCTAGGTATTGAAAACGAGATTTTGAGTTTTGAAAGGCCATTCGAACTCCGATTTCGATAAATTTTATATGCACGGACTCGTAGCGAGACGAGGACCGCATTGGTATAATTTTCTGAATTTTTCGGACAGTGGAACCGGGTCAGGTTTTTACCAACTTAGTGTATTTATGCGTTTTTCATGCAAATTGAAATAGGTTATGTTTCTTTGACCCGTAAATGACATAATTATTGTGGTTTGAATAGATTCTACATGCGAGGCAGCAAATTCTAAAGGAAAAGGCATTGCGGACAAGTCTACGACCAGCTAGAGGTGAGTAGTTTGTGTATATGGTAGCCTGAGGGTTCGAAACCCTGGCTTAGCACATTATGACGCTAGTAGGGCGTGGCTCGCACCCCATGGCAGGTGCGGGATTGATTGTGACTGGGGATTGAGACTTGGTCCATCCCGGATATGGATAATATGTTGTTAGTGATGGAAATACACTGTGTTTGACATATTTGTGGGCTGTATGCCTTGTTTGGGGCCTTGTGCCGACCGGTAGTATCCCTAGGGGATAGTATATATGTGGTAGCTATATTTTCTTAATCACTGATCTCGGTCTTGGAATTCGAAATCACAGTATTGAAATGTAAAGTCACCGATTTAAGGAATTGGAGCTGTTTTGTGACTTATCTGATTATTGTGGACTGAGGATGGATCGGGCTGCACGCCGCAGCAGTTATTATAATATGAGGATCGGGCTGCACGCCTCATCGATATTTGCGCTTGGGCTGTAGGATCCCCTCCGGAGTCTGTACACACCCACAGTGAGCGCCGTCGACGTTAAATGGATTGGGCTACATGCCGTAGCGGTTATGTGTATTGCATTGCATCTTTATCTGTTGAGATATCTGTGGTAGTTGTATTGTACTGTTGTTTCTAGTTTGTAGGAGGATCGGACTGTAGTTTAGCTTCATATTGTGGTATTCTGTGGATTTCCTACTTTCAGCTGCTTTTATATATTTATTACTCACTGAGTACTTAGTACTTACCCCTACTCCCTGCACCTTTTGTGTGCAGACTCAGGTACTCAGGAGCAGTAGATGAGCATTTGCAGCTTTTGCAGAGTCATACCGAGTTGCTGAGGTAGCTGCCAACATTCGGAGAACCTAGCTTCTCTTCCTCTTTCCAGTTGTTATTTTATATTCAGACTTGAGTATTTCCATAAAATATCCTCTATTTCTGTTGGGTTTTGTTAGAGTCTCTAGACTTGTGACTCCCGATCTTTGGGAGTGTTAGTTGCTTTCGCACTTCTCAGTATTTTGATCATTTATATTATTATTGGAGTTCTTTGACTCATATGTTCTTTTGGGTTGTCCATTTGGGATTGATATTCATTGTAATAAGTAATTGGTTGTCTGGCTGGCCTAGCTTAATTGTTGGGTGCCATCACGACCGGATTTGGGTCGTGACAAGTTGGTATCAGAGCCTAGGTTACTAAGACTCGCGAGTCATGAGCTGGTTTAGTAGGCTTTCACGGATCGGTATGTGAACATCCGTATCTATCCTCGAAGGGCTACAGAACTTTAGAAAAAAACTCACTTTCTTGGATTCATATCGTGCGGTTTATGTTATCGTGAAACTAAATTTTTCCCTATTCTATTCTCTCGCAGATGGCGAGAACACGTGCTAGCGAACGTGGTGGACGACCACCATTGGCACCCAGAGGTCGTGGTCGTGGTAGAGGTAGGGCAGCAGTACCAGCACCTGCTGACCCACCAGCTGACCAGACTCAGGGTCAGATTCCTGCACCGGTGGCCCAGGTTCAGGATCAGGTTCAAGCTGCAGATGCACCGGCAGCTCAGGTTCAGGCAACGGTAGTTCCCATTGTGATACTGGGTCTTCAGGAGACTTTAGCTCAGATTCTATCAGTATGCACTGGCTTGGCTTAGGTAGTTGCAGCCTCTACTACAGCGTCTTCTTCACAAGCAGGGGGAGGGAATCAGACCCCCGTGGCTCGCACACCCGAGCTGGTAGTACAGGGTATTCAGGCACCTGGGGAAGCTCCAGTTCATCCAGTTGCACCCGTTGCACCAACTCCTTCTCATGTGGTTCCAGTTATGCCCGATGATAAGCAGCATCGTTTGGAGAGGTTTGAGAGGCTACAGCCTCCGGCATTCAGTGGTGCTGAGGGCGAGGACGCCCAGGGTTTTCTTGATAAATGTCAGCTTATGCTTTGCACCGCGGGTATTCAGGAGTCCATCGGTGTTTCTTTCACCACATTTCGGTTCACATGTGCATCATTTCAATAGTGGGAGGATTTTGAGAGGCGTAGGCCAGCTGGGGCAGCGCCCCTCACTTGGCAGCAGTTCTCCACGGTATTTTTGGAGAAGTATGTGCCTCAGTCCCAGAGAGAGGAGCTATGTCGTCAGTTTGAGTGGCTGAAGCAGGGGGACATGACGGTTACTCAGTATGAGATGAGATTCACACAGCTAGCCCGTCATGCCATGTGGATGGTTCCTACAGACAGAGAGAGGATCAGGAGATTTATAGATGGCCTTATTTATCCCATCCGTATATTGATGACTAGAGAGAGAGCTTCGGCAGTTACCTTTGAGGAGGTGGTTGATGCTGCCCGTCATATTGAGACAGATCGCCGCAGAGAGCGTAAGGAGAGAGAGGCCAAGAGGCCTCGTGGTACTGGTAGTTATAGTGGTGCTCCGTCTAGGGGCCAGCCTCAGCATAGCAGGGGTCGTTCTTTCATATCTCATCAGTTTAGACGTGCAGAGTCCAGTGGAGTTTCATTAGATCATGGTCGTCAGGGCCATCAGGGTTATCAGGGTCAATAGGGCCGTCAGCAGGGTCAGCCTGCATTGAGTGCTGAGCTCTGCTCCTGCTTCCTCAGCATAGGATTCATCTGTAGTGAGGGGTCCTCAACAACCCCTTCTTCCATCTTTGGGCCGTTGTTTTGAGTGTGGTGACTTGGGCCATATCAAGAGAGAGTGTCCTCAGTGGCTTCGTAGACGGTCTTAGTAGAGGAATCATCCCTCGTCTTCTACTCCTGTTTGTTTAGCGCCAGCACATTCAGCTAGGACTGTTGGCCAGGTAGCCAGAGGTCGCCCTAGGGGCGAGGATCATATTGGTGGAGGCCAGGCTCATTTCTATGATCTTCCGGATATGAAGGACGCTAGTGCTTCAGACGCGATCATTTCAGGTATTATCTCAGTCTGCCATAGGGATGCTTATGTCTTATTTGATCCCAGATCCACCTATTCCTATGTTTCTACTTATTTTGCACATCACTTGGGTATGACCCGTGGAATTCTTGCTTTTCCCGTACATGTGTCTACCCCGGTGGGGGATACAGTTATTGTGGATTAGGTATATCGATCCTGTCTTATTACTATTGGGGGTCCGGAGACCCGAGTTGATTTATTACTACCGGGCATGGTAGATTTCGATGTAATTCTAGGCATGGATTGGCTATCTCCTTACCATGCGATTCTGGACTGTCATGCCAAGACAGTCACACTAGCTATTCCAGATAATCTGAGGATCGAGTGGCGTGGCTTGACTGATTATGTGTCCGATAGGGTGATTTCTTATATAAAGGCCCAATGAATAATTGGGAAGGGTTGTTTATCTTATTTGGCCTTCATTAGAGATGTTGAGGCTGAGACACCCAGTCTTGATTCAGTCCCCATTGTGAGGGAGTTTTCGGATGTATTTCCAGCAGACCTGCCGGGCATGCCGCCTGATAGTGATATTGACTTTGGTATTGACTTGGTGCTGGGCACTCAGCCCATTTCTATTCCTCCCTATCGCATGGCACCAACGGAGTTAAATGAATTGAAGGAACAACTTCAGGAACTCTTAGATAAGGGTTTCATTCACCCGAGTGTGCCACCTTGGGGTGCTCCGGTATTGTTCGTGAAGAAGAAAGATGGCACAATGAGAATGCGCATTGATTACAGGAAGCTGAACAAGGTAACAGTGAAGAATAAGTACCCATTACCTCGCATTGAGGACTTGTTTGATCAGCTACAGAGAGCAAGTGTATTTCTAAGATTGATCTTCGATCGGGCTATCATCAGTTGAAAATCAGGGACTCAGATATTATGAAGACAGCATTCAGAACGCGATATGGGCACTACGAGTTCCTGGTGATGTCTTTCGGGCTCTGACTAATGCCCCAGCTGCATTCATGCACTTGATGAATAGTGTATTTCGGCCGTACCTTGATTCTTTTGTGATTGTGTTTATTGATGATATTCGGGTGTATTCACGCAGCCAGGAGGAGCATGCATAGCACTTGAGGGTGGTATTGCAGAGGTTGAGAGAAGAGAAGCTTTATGCAAAATTCACTAAGTGTGAGTTATGGCTTGATACTGTGACTTTTCTGGGACATGTAGTGTCCAGTGATGGTATTCGGGTTGATCCACAGAAGGTCGAGGCAGTGCAGAATTGGCCCAGACCTTCCTCGGCTACCGAGATTCGGAGTTTTCTCGGCCTGGCAGGCTATTATCGTCGGTTTGTTCAGGGTTTCTCATCTATTGCTTCATCGTTAACTAAGTTGAACAGAAGAATGCTCCATTTGTGTGGTCTGATGAATGTGAGACAAAAGAATGCTCCATTTGTGTGGTCCGATGAATGTGAGGAGAGCTTCCAGAAGCTCAAGGAGGCTTTGACCACAACTCCAGTACTTGTGTTGCCATCAGCTTCAGGGTCATATACGGTGTGTTGTGATGCTTCTAGAGTTGGGCTCGGTTATGTGTTGATGCAGGAGGGTAGAGTTATTGCATATGCTTCTCGTCAGCTAAAGCCCCACGAGAAGAACTACCCTGTTCATGATTTGGAGTTAGCTGCTATTGTTCATGCCTTGAAGATTTGGAGGCATTACCTGTATGGTGTATCTTGTTATGTATATATAGACCACCACAGCCTTCAGTATTTGTTTAAGCAGAAAGATCTCAATTTGAGGCAGCGGAGATGGATTGAATTGCTTAAAGACTATGATATTACTATCTTGTACCATCCCGGGAAAGCCAATATAGTGGTTGATGCATTGAGCCTTAGTATGGGCAGCTTGGCGTATATTCCAGTTGGGGAGAGACCCCTTGCAGTTGATGTTCAGGCGTTAGCTAATCAGATGGTGAGGTTGGATATTTCTGAGCCCAGTCGGGTGATGGCTTGTGTAGTAGCTCGTTCTTCTTTATATGATCGTATCCGAGAGCGCTAGTATGATAATCCACACTTACTTGTCCTTAATGATAGAGTTCAGCATGATGATGCCAGAGATGTCACTATTGATAGTGATGGTGTATTGCGGATGCAGGTCCGGATATGCGTGCCCAATATTGATGGCCTTCGTGAGTTGATATTGGAGGAGGCCCATAGCTCGCGGTATTCTATTCATCCATGAGCCGCGAAGATGTATCAGGGTTTGAAGCAGCATTACTGGTGGAGAAAAATAAAGAAAGATATTGTGAGCCATGTGGCACGGTGTCTAAACTGTCAGCAGGTCAAGTATGAGCATCAGAGACATGGTGGTGTATTCCTACGTATTGATATTCCGGAGTGGAAGTGGGAAAGGATTTCTATGGACTTTACTAGTGGACTCCCTCGGACAGCGAGGAAATTTGATTCAGTTTGGGTGGTGGTGGATAGGCTGACCAAGTCAGCTCACTTCATTCCAGTGTGTACTACATACTCCTCATAGCGGCTGGCAGAGATATTCATCCGTGAGATTGTGAGACTGCATGGAGTTCCCATTTCTATTATATCAGACATACTCAGTTCACTTCTCAGTTATGGAGGACATTTCGACGAGAGTTGGGTTCACAGGTAGAGCTGAGCACAGCATTTCATCCACAGACGGATGGGCAGTCTGAGCATACTATTCAGATATTGGAGGACATGTTGGGTGCTTGTGTCATTTATTTCGGTGGTTCATGTAAGGCCCCGTAAAAATTTTGTGCATAAAACCTAGTAGCTGTGGTGTCATGGTCCGAATAATGTGTTAGGAATGCGTAGAATTCTTCAAATATGCAGTCAAGAATGCGACCGCAAACCTGATATGCGGACCGCATTCTTGCCGCAAAACGTTCCCAAAATCGTGTCAAAAGTGCGGTCGATATGCGATCGCATGTCAAATCTGCGGTGCACTTTGCGACCGCAGATCAAGCATGCGGACCGCATTCTGGCCGCATTCCTTAACAGAACCTGTGTAAAATTTGGGGCAATTCTGCGGTCACTATGCGGACCGCATGTTGATTCTGCGGTCGCATAGTGCACCGCATAATTGACCCCGGCCCCGATTTTTGTAACATTTTGACCCGATCTCTTCTTTAATATAACACACTTCTTCTTCATTTTATCATATCATCTTACCAAAATTAGAGAGAGAAGAGAGGGTTTTTAGAGAGAGAAATCTTGCATCTTCAAAGATTGTTCCAACCATCTTAATTCCAAGGGATCTTAGGGCAAGGATTCAACATCCCCAATCTTTTCAAGGTAAAAACCCTAACTATTTTCTTTGATTTTCAGTTTTAATTGGGTAAAGAGAGGTTTGCATATAATAGCTTTTAAAAATTGAATTTTTACACTCATGCATGATTATTGAACTTGATTTTTAGTAAAAAGAAGTGAGTAGAAGTAAGAGTCTTCACGAACAAGGTTGGCAAGAGTAAGATAGCGTGGGTAAGCATAAAGTAGGAAGTTAACGGAAGAAAACTCATCACCAAGTATGTATGGCTAATTTTGATTCTTGTAAAATCGCCCAAATGTGTGCGAATTGTTTTGGCATGTGTCAAATTGAGAAATTTTACGTAATTGTTTGATTTCCTTGTTGAGCATTTGATTGATGTTGAACTACGTGTGGTGTGGTATGAAATATGAATGGAAAGATAAAAGGTAATCGAGATTGGTAAAGAATTGGGAACAACCATTGTGATGGCATATTTGGCTTATTGTGGAAGGAATTTGAAACACCTTAATTGTGGTAAATTGTTGAACATGATTATGTAGGCATTTTCGATTTTGGAATACTTGTAACTTGGTTTTGATATTGGCTTGAGAAGAAATTGAGAACATGAACCAATGTGTAAGTTGCTTATTTGAACTTGTTAAAATTGTGTGTAGTACCTTATCTGGCTGTTTGAAATTGTTGTGTTTTCAACTGTAAGGCGGGGTCGTGTTGCGCGCCGCAACGTGGGGAAATAAGGTGTGGGTTGGGGCGATAAGGGTGGCCGAGGTAATAAGGGTGGTCAGGGGCAATAAGGATGGAAAGCGATCGAAATCGCTATTGAAAATTGATACAAAAATCAATAATGTGAAATTGTGAAAGGAGACAGCAGGAGAGTTTGCAACCTGTGGGGCACTGATTGCCCCTTTGTTTGACTACTTGTGCTTTACGTGATTGATTGGTTATTGTTAAATTGGTTGATCGTAGAAAGTACTTTGTGTGAGAATTATTTGAAATGAGGAAAATGTGGAAATATGGTTGGCTGGCTTAATTAATTGTTGATGTAATTTAATGGCTTGAGTTTACTTGGGACAAAGTTTGTCCATACATACCAGTACAATTCAAGTGTACTGACGTCCCTTTTGCCGGGGGCGCTACATTCGTGTTATGATTGTAGGTGGATCAGTAGCAGGCACTTCAGCTCATCGGCAGTAGTATCCTTCTCCTTCCACCGCCCGTTTTGGTGAGCCCCTTTCTTCCTCGGGGCCTTGTGTGGTTCATGCCACTCGGTTTAGATTTCATTTTGGTTTTGTAAGGTATAGCCGGAGCCTTGTTACCGGCAAGTATTGTATTTCCCTTTTTGTATCCTAGAGGCTCCATAGACATGTAAACTGTGGGATTGTGGCTTATGTATATGTATGGGGCGTTGTAAATATAAATTATGAACTTGTTAGTGAATCAATCACATGGTTATGTTTATGCATTATGAAATCAGTCATTATGGGTAAAATATTTGGTTAATGAGAAACAATCAACACAGGGTTAACGCGTGGGAATGAAAGGCACCCAGGTCCGCTTGAGACTGGGGCAACCCGGTCAGGCGCCGGTCATGTCCCTCGATTTGGGGCGTGACAAACTTGGTATCGGAGCCTATGGTTTTTAAAGTGTCCTAGGATGTCTCGGAGCCGTGTCTAGTAGTGCCCTTCTTATAGGTGTGTTGTCGACCACATCATATAAGTAGGGGGCTACACGGGCATTTAGGAATTTACCTACTTCTTTGTTAATCTATATCGTGCGGTAAAGTGCAATGTGGAGATATCTGTGTCTAATTCGTGCCTTGTTCCCAAATTTTTAGAATATGGCACCTAAGAAGAAGGCTAGACTCGGCCTTAGGGCCAATGCCGGCCCAAGTACAGTTGTTAATCATGTACCCGATGCCGTGGGAGAGAATGACCCACCAGTCCTGAATTTGCCTTGCCCATCTGTTCAAAACCCAAGTGTCCCTATTCCAGCTGCGGCAAAGGATGCCACCATTCCTCCTGCCAGTGTTCCTGATTCAGATACAGTTCCCGCTTCGGGCTCTGGTATCTCTAATGAAGAACTTAGGGGAGCCATCCATATGTTAACACAGTTAGTAGCCGCCCAGGCCCAGAGATCCCATGATGCCCCTGCATCCTCCAGCGGACAGGGAGATTCCTTTGGCTCTAGAGTCCATCAATTCTTGCGGTTGGCCCCTCCAGAATTTTCAGGCACCGATCCAGAGGCTGATCCATAGGAATTCCTTGATGAGATATACAAGACCCTTAGAGTGATGAAGGCTACAGAGATAGAGGGGGTAGAGTTGGCCTCTTATAGGCTGAAGGGAGCGGCACGTTCATGGTTCGAAATGTGGGAGGATTCCCGTGAGGAAGGGAGCCCCCCGGCCAGATGGGATGAGTTCGTGGATGCATTTATGGACCACTTCTTACCTGCTGAGGCAATGGCATCCCGTGCCACTGAGTTCGAGGTTCTCAAACAAGGCAGTATGAGTGTTTGGGAGTATCACATGGAGTTCGTAAGGTTGTCCAAGTACGCTCCTCATTTAGTGTCGACCATGGATGCCCGGGTTCGACGGTTTGTTCAGGGCCTTAGCCCTTTGGTGGTGAATGAGGCCGCCACAGCAGCTTTGCACTCAGACATGAACTATGGGAGGATTGTGGGGTTTGCTCAGGCCACAGAGGCCAGGAAATTGAAGATTCGTGCAGAAAGAGAAAGTAGCGACAGGGCCCGGTCAATGGGTCGTTCAGGGAGATCACTTCCAGGGAGGGGGTCCTCAGGGCCATCCCAGTCATATGCTCAGTCCTCCGCGAGTGCACCGCCATCCGTGCACAGTCATCAGCAGGGCAGTTACTCGAGACCTGGTTCGGACAGCAGGAGGTCTCGTCAGTCTGGTCATCCTGGGGTGAGATCCCAGCAACAGGGGAGACCTACATGCCCCAAGTATGGGAGATTTCATACAGAGACTTGCTACCTTGACCTTCCAGTGTGCTTCGGGTGCGGGGTGAGAGGTCACATTCAGCGGGACCTGCCGTGCACCCCGTCAGGGTATAGGTAGGGGATCTGCTCAGTCATCCGGTTCTTCAGCTGCTACATCATCAGCGCGTACTCCAGCAGCAGCAGGGCGTGGTGCAGCTAGGGGTGGAGCTCGGGGTAGGGGTGGACCTAGCCGATTCTATGCATTGAGTGACCGCCAGAATGCCGAGGCTTCTCCAGATGTTGTTACAGGTATCCTGTCTGTTCAAACTATTGATTGCTATGCCCTTATTGATCCGGGGTCCTCCTTGTCTTATGTTACTCCATTCATTGCTTCAAGCTTTGGGATAGAACCCGAACAGCTTCATGAGCCGTTCTCTGTGTCGACACCTATTGGTGATTCTATTACAGCCTCACGAGTCTATAGGAATTGTGTTGTTACGGTGGGTGGTCGTGATACCGCAGCCGATCTTATTGAGCTTGGGATGGTAGATTTTGATGTAATTATGGGGATGGATTGGCTCTATTCGTGCTTTGCCAAACTTGACTGTCGAACGAGAGTTATGAGGCTCGAGTTCCCTAACGAGCCAGTTATTGAATGGAGAGGAAATGGTGTAGTGCCAAGGGGTAGGTTTATTTCCTACCTTAAGGCTTCGAAGATGATTAAGAAAGGGTGTATCTATCACCTGATTCGGGTAACGGACACCACCTCGGATGTGCCTACCCTCGAGTCCGTGCCAATTGTGAATGAATTTCCTGAAGTGTTTCCAGATGAGCTTCCAGGCATCCCGCCGGATAGGGAGATTGATTTCGGGATCGATGTAATGCCGGATACTCAGCCAATATCCATTCCACCATACATAATGGCGCCAGCAGAGTTAAGGGAGTTAAAGGAGCAGCTGAGGGATTTATTAGAGAAAGGGTTCATACGACCGAGTGTGTCGCCGTGGGGTGCTCCGGTTCTCTTTGTCAGAAAGAAGGATGGGTCACTTCGAATGTGTATTGATTATCGGCAGCTCAACAAAGTCACCATCAAGAATAAATATCCTTTGCCTCGAGTGGATGATCTGTTTGACCAATTGCGGGGAGCGAAGTTCTTCTCAAAGATTGATTTACGGTCTGGGTACCACCAGTTAAAAATCAGGGAGCAGGATATTCCTAAAACCGCCTTTCGAACTCGTTATGGTCACTTTGAGTTTTTGGTCATGTCTTTTGGGCTAACCAATGCCCCAGCAGCTTTCATGGATCTTATGAATCGGGTTTTCAAGCCATTCCTAGATTCCTTTGTGATTGTATTCATTGACGATATTCTCATATACTCTCGGAGCAGGGAAGATCATGCCGTTCACCTCAGAGCAGCATTGCAGACCCTTCTTCAGCATCAATTGTATGCCAAGTTCTCAAAATGTGAGTTTTGGTTGGAGTCCGTAGCTTTTCTAGGGCATGTTATTTCCAGAGAGGGAATTATGGTGGATCCTCAGAAGATTGCGGCAGTGAAAGATTGGCCTAGACCCACGACCCCGACAGAGATTCGCAGCTTTTTGGGTCTGGCAGGTACTATCGGAGGTTTGTAGAGGGATTCTCAACCCTCGCCTCCCCATTGACTAAATTGACGCAGAAAGCAGTTAAGTTCCAGTGGTCCGAAGCATGTGAGAAAAGTTTCCAAGAACCGAAGTCAAGATTGACCTCGGCACCAGTATTGGCCTTGCCAGAAGGCACAGAGGGATTTGTAGTCTATTGTGATGCCTCCAGAGTCGGTTTGGGATGTGTATTGATGCAGCACGGAAAGGTTATAGCTTATGCTTCCAAGCAACTCAAGAACCATGAGAAGAATTATCCGACGCATGATTTGGAACTTGCAGCTGTTGTGTTTGCCTTGAAAATATGGCGACACTATCTTTATGGGGTTCATGTAGATGTGTTTTCGGACCACAAGAGCCTCCAGTATTTGTTCAAGCAGAAAGAGCTGAATCTGAGACAGCGGCGGTGGTTAGAACTACTCAAGGACTATGATATGGACATATTGTACCATCCGGGGAAGGCAAATGTGGTAGCCGACGCTCTTAGTCGAAAATCCATGGGTAGTTTGGCTCATTTGGGTGTAGATCAGAGACACCTGGCTCGAGAGGTTTACCAATTATCCAGTTTGGGGGTTCGTATTTCGGCGTCGGACGAGGGGGATATTTTGGTGCATAATGGAGCAGAATCATCATTGGTCGCGGAAATCAAGGAAAAACAATTCATGGATCCAGCATTGGTTCGGGTAAAAGAAGCAGTCATGAATAACAAGACCTCAGCATTTGTACTCACCAGCGAAGATGGTGTATTGGGGTGTCAAGATAGACTAGGTGTTCCGAATGTGGACGAGCTTCGGGAAAGAGTGATGGCAGAGGCTCATACTTCCAGGTATTCTGTGCACCCTGGTTCAACGAAAATGTATCACGATCTCAAGGAGGTTTATTGGTGGAACGGTATGAAAAGAGATGTGGCAAGCTTTGTAGCTAAATGTCCGAACTGTCAACAAGTGAAGGCCGAGCATCAACGGCCTGGTGGATTAACTCAGCTTATAGAAATACCAAGGTGGAAATGGGAGATGATCAATATGGATTTCGTGGTGGGGTTACCTCGCACTCAACGTAAGTTCGATTCAGTATGGGTGATAGTAGATCGACTCACCAAATCAGCTCACTTCTTGCCTGTCAAGTTCACTGATTCTGCGGAGCAATATGCAAGATTGTACATCAAAGAGATAGTAAGGCTTCATGGCACTCCACTTTCTATCATCTCAGATCGTGGGGCTCAGTTCACCGCTAACTTTTGGAAGAAGTTTCAGCAAGGTTTGGGAACTCAGGTGAATCTCAGCACAGCTTTCCATCCACAGACCGATGGACAGGCCGAGCGGACCATTCGGACGCTTGAAGATATGTTGCGGGCTTGTGTCTTAGATTTTAAAGGTAATTGGGATGAACACTTGCCACTGATAGAATTTGCTTACAATAACAGCTATCATGCTAGCATTCAAATGGCCCCATTTGAGGCATTGTACGGGAGAAGATGTAGATCGCCAATCGGGTGGTTTGAGGTAGGTGAAGCGGAATTGCTAGGGCCGGATATGGTGTACGAAGCTATGGAAAAGGTCAAGGTTATTCAGGAGAGAATGAAAACAGCACAGAGTCGTCAAAAGTCCTATGCAGACGTTCGCCGAAGGGATTTGGAGTTTCAAGTCGATGATTGGGTGTTCTTGAGGGTATCTCCTATGAAAGGAGTCATGCGATTTGGAAAGAAAGGGAAATTGAGTCCTAGGTATGTCGGGCCATATCGGATCATTCAAAGGATTGGTCAAGTTGCTTATAGGCTAGAGTTACCTCCTGAGATGTCAGCAGTGCACCCGGTATTCCATGTGTCCATGTTGAAGAAAGTGATTGGAGATCCATCCACCATCATGCCAGTCGAAGCTATAGAGGTTAATGAAAATTTGTCATATGAAGAAGTTCCATTTGCCATTCTTGATAGGCAAGTCCGTAAGTTGAGAAATAAGGAAGTTGCCTCTGTTAAAGTATTATGGCGAAGTCAACAAGTTGAGGAGGCCACATGGGAAGAGGAAAAAGAGATGAAGGAAAAGTACCCCCATTTGTTCGATCAAGCCTAGAAGAAATTAGATGACCCTCCTACTCCTAGTAACTGTCATCTTGTCTAAGTTGTTTCCCTCTTAGTATTAGTAAAGTCCCCTTCATTTTGTAATGAGTTAAATGTGTTGTTACCTTGGGTCACTTGAACCTTTCTTGATAAATGAAAGCCTTATAAAGATTTACGTGTTTAATAGACAACTAATAGTAAGTTTAGATTGGTAATGGTTTGTTAAGTGTACATGGTGTGTTAAAATGGTTAAATAAGTGAGAATTCATTGAAGTGGTAGAATATGTGCATTTGTTGAGGTAAGAAAGTGCATACCAGTTGTGAAAGGTGTTGTATTTGTGTATTATTGTTTGGTAATGTGTTTCGGGGGCCCTCTGACAGGTGGATATGTCCATAATACAAAGGAAACTCTGGCGAAATTTTTCTAAAATATAAGAGTTAGTCAAAATTTTGATGGTTGCATATCATGTCTTTCAAAACCAACTCATTTATTTTAAAATCCTCATTCGAGGACGAATGATCTTAAGGGGGGGAGGATGTAAGGCCCCGTAAAAATTTTGTGCATAAAACCTAGTAGCTGTGGTGTCATGGTCCGAATAATGTGTTAGGAATGCGTAGAATTCTTCGCGGCGAGCTTGCTCGCCGCGGTTCGGACCCTTGGTAGTGATTTAAGTTTCAAAAATATAGAGAATTAATTTTTCCGAAAAATGTCAAATATGCGGTCAAGAATGCGACCGCAAACCTGATATGCGGACCGCATTCTTGCCGCAAAACGTTCCAGAGAGTTGCCCAAAATCGTGTCAAAAGTGCGGTCGATATGCGATCGCATGTCAAATCTGCGGTGCACTTTGCGACCGCAGAATCAACATGCGGTCCGCATAGTGACCGCATTCCTTAACAGAACCTGTGTAAAATTTGGGGCAATTCTGCGGTCACTATGCGGACCGCATGTTGATTCTGCGGTCGCATAGTGCACCGCATAATTGACCCCGGCCCGGATTTTTGTAACATTTTGACCCGATCTCTTCTTTAATATAACACACTTCTTCTTCATTTTATCATATCATCTTACCAAAATTAGAGAGAGAAGAGAGGGTTTTTAGAGAGAGAAATCTTGCATCTTCAAAGATTGTTCCAACCATCTTAATTCCAAGGGATCTTAGGGCAAGGATTCAACATCCCCAATCTTTTCAAGGTAAAAACCCTAACTATTTTCTTTGATTTTCAGTTTTAATTGGGTAAAGAGAGGTTTGCATATAATAGCTTTTAAAAATTGAATTTTTACACTCATGCATGATTATTGAACTTGATTTTTAGTAAAAAGAAGTGAGTAGAAGTAAGAGTCTTCAAGAACAAGGTTGGCAAGAGTAAGATAGCGTGGGTAAGCATAAAGTAGGAAGTTAACGGAAGAAAACTCATCACCAGGTATGTATGGCTAATTTTGATTCTTGTAAAATCGCCCAAATGTATGCGAATTGTTTTGGCATGTGTCAAATTGAGAAATTTTACGTAATTGTTTGATTTCCTTGTTGAGCATTTGATTGATGTTGAACTACGTGTGGTGTGGTATGAAATATGAATGGAAAGATAAAAGGTAATCGAGATTGGTAAAGAATTGGGAACAACCATTGTGATGGCATATTTGGCTTATTGTGGAAGAAATTTGAAACACCTTAATTGTGGTAAATTGTTGAACATGATTATGTGGGCATTTTCGATTTTGGAATACTTGTAACTTGGTTTTGATATTGGCTTGAGAAGAAATTGAGAACATGAACCAATGTGTAAATTGCTTATTTGAACTTGTTAAAATTGTGTGTAGTACCTTATCTGCTGTTTGAAATTGTTGTGTTTTCAACTGTAAGGCGGGGTCGTGTTGCGCGCCGCAATGTGGGGAAATAAGGTGTGGGTTGGGGCGATAAGGGTGGCCGAGGTAATAAGGGTGGTCAGGGGCAATAAGGATGGAAAGCGATCGAAATCGCTATTGAAAATTGATACAAAAATCAATAATGTGAAATTGTGAAAGGAGACAGCAGGAGAGTTTGCAACCTGTGGGGCACTGATTGCCCCTTTGTTTGACTACTTGTGCTTTACGTGATTGATTGGTTATTGTTAAATTGGTTGATCGTAGAAAGTACTTTGTGTGAGAATTATTTGAAATGAGGAAAATGTGGAAATATGGTTGGGCTGGCTTAATTAATTGTTGATGTAATTTAATGGCTTGAGTTTACTTAGGACAAAGTTTGTCCATACATACCAGTACAATTCAAGTGTACTGACGTCCCTTTTGCCGGGGGCGCTACATTCGTGTTATGATTGTAGGTGGATCAGTAGCAGGCACTTCAGCTCATCGGCAGTAGTATCCTTCTCCTTCCACTGCCCGTTTTGGTGAGCCCCTTTCTTCCTCGGGGCCTTGTGTGGTTCATGCCACTCGGTTTAGATTTCATTTTGGTTTTGTAAGGTATAGCCGGAGCCTTGTTACCGGCAAGTATTGTATTTCCTTTTTGTATCCTAGAGGCTCCATAGACATGTAAACTGTGGGATTGTGGCTTATGTATATGTATGGGGCGTTGTAAATATAAATTATGAACTTGTTAGTGAATCAATCACATGGTTATGTTTATGCATTATGAAATCAGTCATTATGGGTAAAATATTTGGTTAATGAGAAACAATCAACACAGGGTTAACGCGTGGGAATGAAAGGCACCCAGGTCCGCTTGACTGGGGCAACTCGGTCAGGCGCCGGTCATGTCCCTCGATTTGGAGCGTGACAGTTCATGGGCTGATTACTTGCCTCCTACGAAGTTTGCTTATAATAATAGCTATCAGTCCAGCATTCACATGGAACCGTATGAAGCTTTATATGGGAGGTGGTGTAGGTATCCAGTCGGTTGGTTTGAGCCCGGCGAGGCTATATTGTTGGGGACAGAGTTAGTTCATGATGCCTTAGACAAGGTAAAGGTGATTCAGGAGAGACTTCGCACAGCTCAGTTGCGCCAGAAGAGTTATGCGGACCGGAAGGTCCGAGATGCGTCTTATTCAGTGGGTGAGAAGGTGTTGCTGAAGGTTTTGCCTATGAAGGGCGTTAGGAGGTTCGGGAAGAAAGGGAAGTTGAGTCCAAGGTTCATTGAACCTTTTCAGGTGCTTGGGAAAGTTGGGGAGGTGGCCTATATGCTTGCTTTACAACCCAGTTTGTCGGGAGTTCACCCGGTGTTCCATGTATCTATGCTCCGAAAGTATGTCGGAGACCCGTCTCATGTTTTAGACTTCAGCACGATACAGCTAGATGAGGACTTGACTTATGATGTGGAGCCAGTAGCCATCTTGGGTCGACAGGTTCGTAAGCTGAGATCCAAGGACATAGCTTCGGTGAAAGTGCAGTGGAGAGGTCGTCCCGTGGAGGAAGCAACTTGGGAGACCGAGCAGGAGATGCGGAGCAGATATCCACACTTATTTGATACTCTAGGTATGTTTCTTAACCCGCTCGCGGACGAGTGTTTGTTTAAGTTGGGGAGAATGCAACGACCCGGACCATCGTTACGGGAATTTACCACCCCATTACCTTGCATTTACATATTTTATGCTTTTATATCAGTATCAGAGTAAATCGGGTGAGTTAGGAGTGATTCGGGTTGAAAATGAAACAAATAGCCTTCTTGAAGGAAGAATAAATATGGGAAGTCAACCTAGAGTTGACTATTGAGTTAGAGTTCTCGGAATCGGATTTTGATGATTCGACTAGTTTCGGGGGATCATTTATGACTTAGGAGAGCAATCGGAATCGAATTCGGAGGTCTGGTGTAGTTTTAGGCTTGAATTGGCTAAGGTTAAATTTTGGCGAAAACCGGATGGTAGGTGATATTTTTATCCGGGGGTCGGAATGGAATTCCGAGAGTCTCTGTAGCTTCGTTATGTGATTTTGGATATGTCTGCAAATTTTTAGGTCATTCGGACGTCGTTAGATCGGGTTTTGGATTGAATTTTAGTTTCGGAAGTTCTGAAGAAACTTAGGCTTGAATTCGTGTGAAAATGGTGATTTTGATGTTTAGGATGGTGTTTTTATGATTGGAACAAGTACATATCATGTTTTGGAGTATGTTGGTGGTTTTCGTTGGGGTCCCGGGGCCTCAGGATGGATTCGGACTATCAACCGAACATTTGGAACTTGAAAAAAAAACCTGCAGAAAATTTGTAGGTTAGTGCAGCAGAGTTTTGGCCTTCGCGTTCATGTGAAGGCAGTCGCGTTCGCGAAGGCTAGACATTCCAAGGCATCGCGTTCGCGTGAAGACCTACACATTCGCGTAGGCGGTGTGGGGTGAAGCATCCCGTTCGCGTGACCTGGAGTCGCGAACGCGTAGAAGGGGAAGAGTTAGCTTCGCGTTCGCGTGACCACATGTCGCGTTCGCGATGAAGTAATCGAGCAGGCCATCGTGAACGCGTAGAGCAAATTTGTCTGGCAGTGAAATTAAATTGCAGAACCAGTGTAGTCACGGGTTTCACACACAAAACACAAATTTTGAGCCCTAGAGAGAAGAACTCACGGGACAACACTGGGATTTCATCGGGTAATCATCGGAGGTAAGGTTCTTGACGTAAAAACATAATTTTATGGTAGAATTAACATCAATCTTCATGAATTTGGATAGAGATTGTGAAGAATTGTGGCCTAGGTATTGAAAACGAGATTTTGAGTTTTGAAAGACCATTCGAAGTCCGATTTTGATAAATTTTATATGCACGGACTCGTGGCGAGACGAGGATAGCATTGGTATAATTTTCTGAATTTTTCGGACAGCAGGCCCGGGGTCGGGTTTTTACCAACTTAGTGTATTTATACGTTTTTCATGCAAATTAAAATGAGTTATGTTTATTTGACCCGTTAATGACATAATTATTGTGGTTTGAATAGATTCTACACACAAGGCAGCGAATTCTAAAGGAAAAGGCATTGCGGACGAGTCTACGACCGGCTAGAGGTGAGTAGTTTGTGTATATGGTAGCCTGAGGGTTCGAAACCCCGGCTTAGCACCTTGTGACGCTAGTAGGGCGTGGCTCGCACCCTGTGGCAGGTGCGGGATTGATTGTGACTGGGGATTGAGACTTGGTCCATCCCGGATATGGATAATATGCTATTAGTGATGAAAATACACTGTGTTTGACATATTTGTGGGATGTAAGCCTTGTTTGGGGCCTTGTACCGACCTGTAGTATCCCTAGGGGATAGTATATATGTGGTAGCTATATTTGCTTAATCACTGATCTCAGTCCTGGAACTCGAAACTATAGTATTGAAATGTTAAGTCACCGGTTTTGCAAAAAAATTAAATAAAAGTCAAAGTATTTTCATAAATTATGAACTGGAATCTGGAATTAAGGAATTGGAGCTATTTTGTGACTTATCTGATTATTGTGGACTAAGGATGGATCAGGATGCACGCCGCATCGGTTATTATAATATGAGGATCGGGCTGCACGCCGCAGCGGTATTTGCGTTTGGGTTGTAGGAGCCCCTCCGGAGTCTGTACATACCCCAGTGAGCACCGTCGATGTTAAATGGATCGGGCTACACACTGTAGCGGTTATGTGTATTGCATTGAATCTTTATCTATTGAGATATCTGTGGTAGTTGTATTGTACTGTTGTTGCTAGTTCGTAGGAAAATCGGACTGTAGTTTAGCTTCATATTGTGGTATTATGTGGATTTCCTACTTTCAGTTGCTTTTATATATTTATTACTCACTGAGTACTTAGTACTCACCCCTACTCCCTACACCTTTTGTGTGCAGACTCAGGTACTCAGGAGCAGTAGTCCAGGCATTTCCAGCGTTTGCAGTGTCATACCGAGTTGCTGAGGTAGCCGCCGACGTTCGCAGAACCTAGCTTCTCCTCCTCTTTTCAGTTGCTATCTTATATTCAGACTTGAGTATTTCCATACAATATCCTCTATTTCTGTTAGGTTTTGTTAGAGGCTCTAGACTTGTAACTCCGGATCTTTGGGAGTGTCAGTTGCTTTCGCACTTCTCAGTATTTTGATCATTTATATTATTATTGGAATTCTTTGACTCATATGTTCTTTTGGGTTGTCCATTTGGGACTGATATTCATTGTAATAAGTAACTGTTGGTCTGGCTGGCCTAGCTTAATTGTTGGGCGCCATCACGACTGGATTTGGATCGTGACAGTTTCTTTGGCCAAGATCAAATTTATCTTTTTTCTTATATTTTATACCTTTTTCATTATTTTTTGCATTTAAATTTTGTTAACAATTAAGCATTTATTTCTTTCATTATTAATATACTATTAATCTCTCTATCTAAAACGTTTTCTAATCTTTTTTTCGGTTATAATTTTTCCTCCCATTAAACATCATCATTAGTGTTATTTATTTCTTTCCTTTAAATCACATTTTTTTCTTTCTATGCTTTAGTTTTTTTCCCATAACTCAAAAATAATTCCAATGCTCAAGAAGTGTTCCAATAGAAGTTTTTTACTCTCCAGGTATTCAATTCTAATCCTATATTATTTTGTAACTTTATTTTCTTTATTTGATGAGGTTATTGTTTGTGCAATATTTTAATTTATGTTTGATCCCCTCAATTGAATTTAAATTTAGAAGTAGTAGCTTCGGGCTTTCTTTGTTTTACTGCTCTCCATGTGAAAGAAAATGAAAATTGAGAACTAGGGACTATGGCTAGCCAAATATTGGTAGAGGAATACCAGGTATGTCACTATTTATTTTTTAAAATATATCATGGACCCTGTTCAAATAAAGTCATAACTATGAACCAATAAATCGACTTTTTTACCATTTTACTACTCTAATTTTTTATTCTCACTTCTCACAAGTTTTTTTCCATATAATCCTTGAAGTTTAAGAATTAAGAGTTTCAATGACACTTTATTTTTTTCTTTTTTTTTAATTTACTTTTGATTGTTATACTGTAAGATTACTACATGATTGAACATTGATCTGATCTGCAGATTGCTCGGATGAAACTTCTGTCAATGTATAATCTTTAGAGGAGAATTGGAACAACATCAAGTAATTGACTTTATAGTTTGTGGTAAATATTTCGGTGATTCCTTTAGAATTTCTCCATGGGAAGGGAGAAGCAAAAAAGATTTTGTAATTGTGTAGTAACAAAGAGTAATTACATGTGCTTTTTTGCTGTTTCTATCCAGTGTAATAGGTTTCTGAAGTTTTATAAATACCTATTTTAGTGAAAAGTAGTAAAACTAAAGAATTCACATTTCTTTAAAATTCTTTAGTAGATTATTTATAGATGTAAATATTATTTATATAAAATTTGCTCGCATATCTTTTTTGGTCGATTATCTATAAATATAAAAAGAATGATTGTTAGAGTTTCAACTTTTCATATTTCATATTTTGGACCGTTACAATCTTTCATCATAATACATATTTATACAGAATAAAGAATTCTTACAGTTGCAATGACACTATCTGCAAGTTTCCTCCCTTATCCTCTAGCCATTCATATTGTTTTTTCAATTCTCGCTTTCATTAAGAATCTATTGAGTTAAGCTTTTGCATTGGCTATGTTTCAACAGAACATATACTTATTTTTATTTTTGTAATTAGTATATGTTTTACTATTTTATAATTGATATTCTTGAAAAAAAATTAACTAATTCAGCTTAGGTATGATATATGTGCTAACAGAAAGCACCAACAATAATTGTTAAAATAAGATATAAGAATGATATAGCAATAAATTAATTTTACTACAAGGCATTAGTTATGTTGTAAGATATACAAAGTCGAATAAAATAAACGGAAAAGGGCCAGAATTGCCCCTGAACTATAGTTTCGGGGTTAAAAATACCCTCCGTCCACCTTTTGGGCCACTAGTATCCCTAACGTTTTTTTCTGGCCCATAAATGCCACTCCAACTAATGGTGACTAAATTAAAAAATAAATCCTAAACACAAATTACGTGGCAAATTGTCAATGGATGATTTTAAAATAAAGACCCATGTCATTACCCACAATTTTGAACCGGATCCGCCTCAAAATAGCCCGCCCGCCTGACCCATTAAGAAATACCCTAAATAAAATACGCATTTCACCCAATTTGTTAGCCATTGTTCTGCCATCTTCTTCTCTCCTCTTTGCAGACCAAAATTTATCATCTCCCACCTCTCAAATTGAATTCTCAAATTCAACAAAAACAAGTTGAATGTCGGAATCTTGTACTTATTCTCGTGAATCAGGTCAGTCACGAACTTGTTTTTGCGGATTGATTGCTAACCAGTTTACTGCTACGACACCTATGAATGGTGGTCGTAGATTTTTCAAATGTCCTCGTCCTGAAGATATTGCTTGTCGTTATTGGGAATGGCGTGATGAAAAGACACTGGATGAATTGTTAGGTAGTAATGCTTCAGATATGAAGAAAGTGTCTTGCTTGGAGAAGAAAGTGTCGAACTTGGATTCAAATTTGAAACGATGGAAAAAAATTTTACTGTTGTCTTGGGCGTCTTTTGTCTGTTTTATAGCCGTGAAGGACATGCGTTGAAGTTGTAGCTTCATTTTTCTTTTGTTTTATTATGTTTCTTTTGGTTGCAATGAAGAAAGTGTTGAAGTTGAAGTTGCAATGTACCCAACTGGGCTTAGTTTGTTGTTTGTCAATGAACAAATATGTAGTTTTTGTAGTAATTCTTGTTGTGTTAAACCTTCTCTCTTCTTGAATTTGGCTATTGTTTTCTAGGGTCTTTCCAATCATTTTGTGTTAGGTTTGCCTGCGTCCATTCATGTGTGAAGAGAGAGAGAATGGCATCTGAATGAACATAGCTGATTTCTGCATAAAATTTCTATGAACTGAGCTCTTGTTTCCAGCGCAGGACTGTGTATTTATCCGCACTAGCACATGTATATATCTATATAGATAGTGGCAAAGAGTTATCTGTTCATATGTACATACGAAAGGTTGGTGGTCTAAGAGAAGAATACAGCTGCGCAAGCAGATAAAACATAGCTATGACTGTGTATTGAAATAACAGCATGTGTAAAAACTCGCAACAAACACCTGCATTCTTGTCAATGACCCTCTTCTACACTTCTTCACCGCAACAGCTAGCCCCAACGATGTTGCGCTTGCAAAGGGGACATGTTGCACTCATATATAGCCATTTATCAATACAAGCACAATGAAAATGGTGACCACAGGGAAGTTCTCGAAGTTCTTCTCCATCATCACAAGTAGATAGACATATGGAACATGCCTATTAACAATATATGGACATACTATAAGCACATATCCTGAAGCAAATAACACATATCCTGCCTGCTATACAAAGCACATTTCCTGCCTGCTATACTATAAGCACATATCCTGCCTGCTATACAAAAGTGAAATGCTTGCTGCCTGTATGCTTTTTCCTTTTCATATATGTCCATCTTAGCTAAGTGCAGATGTAGGCATTGCATTTGAAAGAAAAATCAACGTACTCGACATGCTAAAATCCAGAATTAGATTCTCGGTTATTTTTCTCTGGATTTCAGTTTGTCTATCAGCCATCAATTAGCAATCTTGCTTGTATCATCAAAAAGAGATTGTACTTGCTAATGCTCGAATCCAAACATAAATATAAATATCCAAACAACATGCTGTTACATGGTTTCACCACAAATTAAGCCCATCAAAAATATTTTGGGGTGAATCAACACAACACCATTCATAACTGATTCACCACAAAATAACAAAAAAAAAGTTTAAGTTTGAATCAGTCATTACAAAACATTCAATGATCTAAATAAAATAGCTGCTACTTAGAGGCAGTTTTAGTCCTCTTAGCCTTTAGCTTGCCAACTCTTGCTTCTTTTTCGGCTATCAATTGGTTAGAAGTCACAGCTGCTTTCCCTTTCCAAGTAACCTTTTTGGGTGAAGATGGCAGATTAGTATGCAAATTTATACCACTTTCATCTCCCTTGAAACTAATCTTCCTGATACCGGTAGGTTTTTGGTGAAACTTTCTTTGTTGAAGTATAGTCCAAGCTTCAGATATCACCACTGGCCTCAAATCTGGATCTTCATCATCATCTCCATCTCCAGTGATATCATCAAAATCATCTTCATCTACTGGCATGTTAGAAGGTGTAGCAGCTGTATTTGCTTGACTGGTTTGTTGAGCAGATTTCTTTGCTAGACTGGTTTGTTGAGCAGATTTCTTTGCTTGACTGGTTTGTTGAGCAGCTTTCTTTAGTTGACTGGGTATTTGAGCTGGTGGTTCACAAGTTGGTAGTTTACTCAAAGAAACATTATATCCAGGAGTAGGCATAAAGGCAAAATCTGAATTTTGACTGTCTTGAGGTGTTGTCAAGGGCACATCTTCCACTGTTTGAGAACATTCTCCTTGCAACAAATTCTTGTGCTTACCATGAACCTGCAAGACACAAAACATATGTTTACATGGTTATAACAATAGCAAATGTAGGCTGCAGTGAAGTGAATGTAGGCAAAAAGCTATAATGCAGTGAAGTGAACTGATTTCAGTAGCAATTTACATACAGTAATGTCTCTAGTGTGTTATAATGAAGTGAAGTGATTTCAGTAGCAATAATGAAGTGAAGCTATAAGCACTGAAGCTATAATGAAGCTATAATGAAGTGAACTAAAGCTATAATGAAGCTATAATGATTTCAGTACACTAATTCTCAATACCACTAATACACTAATGCAGTGAAGCTATAAGCTATAATACACTAATGTCTCAACAACACCATTGTTATAAGCTATGCAGTGAAGCTATAAGCTATAAGCTATGCAGTGAAGCTATAAGCTATAAGCTATGCAGTGACATGTGTGCACATATTTATAAGGTATGCAACTTATGCAATTTCAGTAGCAATTTACATACACTAATGTCTCTAGTGTGTTATAATGAAGTGAAGTGATTTCAGTAGCAATAATGCAGTGAAGGTATAAGTAGTGAAGCTATAATGAAGCTATAATGAAGTGAACTAAAGCTATAATGAAGCTATAATGATTTCAGTACACTAATGTCTCAACACCACTAATACACTAATGTAATGAAGCTATAAGCTATAATACACTAATGTATCAACACTAATGTCTCAACACCACTACTATAAGCTATGCAGTGAAGCTATAAGCTATAAGCTATGCAGTGACAGTGACATAGAAAAGAAAAACACACACATGAGAAAGGTTCAACAACTCGCAATATTCAGTAGCAATATTTCAGTAGCAAATTATAGTAGCAATATTTTAGTAGCAAATTTCAGTAGCAATATTTCAGTAGCAATTTCAGTAGCAATTTCAGTAGTAACTCATTTTACTAAGGTTTAAAACATTACCAATGGACAAGTTCTGATGTTGTGACCAGGTTCACTACAGTACCCACATGAAATAAGAAGCCTTTTTGTGACGACCCAAAGGGTCATCACCTATTTTCCTCACTTGTTATATACTATCGAGGCCTTGAAAACCTCATTCTATGTTGCCTTGATTTACGTGCACGATCCGAGCATGTAGCCGGAAAGATTTTGTGATAGAAAATATGAATTCTATGAGAAATTTGGAGAAAAATGATATTAATATTGATATAGTTGACTTCGGTCAACATTTTTGGTAAATGGACCCGGACCCGAGATTGGATGGTCCCGGAAGGTCCGTAGGAAAATATGGGACTTGGACATGCGTCCGGAGTCGAATTCTGAGGCCTAGAGCCCAAGTTATGAATTTTTCTGTGAAATTATTTTTGATGTAATTATTAAAGGAAAGTGAATTAATTGACCCTGGTATCGGGCTCGTCTTTTGGTTCTGACGCCCGGTACAAGTCCTAAATATTATATATGTGCTTTCTGCAAAGTTTGGTGACATTTGGATGTCGTTTGATATGTTTTGGACCTTGAGTTCCAAGTTTGAAAGTTTTGAAAACCAAAAATATGAAAATCATGAACTTGAGGCTTGATTTGATGAAAACGAAGTGATATTGGCGATGTGATCGCACGAACAAGTTTGTAATGTATTTTTGATGTTGTGTACATGTTTGGTTTGGAGCCCGGGGGCTCGGGTAAGAATTTGATAGGCCGTTGAATCAATTTCTGAATTTTAACACTGCTAGTTTTTCACCCAACTGTTGTCTTCGCAATTGCGAAAAGTTTCTCGCAATTGCGAGAGGTCCCAGGCTGGCCTTGGTTCGCAAATGCGAACCATACTTCGCAAATGCGAAGTTGGCAGGATTGAGCACTGCTTCGCAAATGCGAAGTCTACCTCGCAAATGTGAGGCCTTCAGTGTTAAGCCTGGCTTCGCAAATGCGAAGCATTTCTCGCAAATGCGAAGGCCACTTGAATCCAGCCTTGTTCGCAAATGCAAACATTATGTCGAAAATGCGAACCTCCCCGTTATGCCTTGGCTTCACAAATGCGAACAAAAGTTCGCAAATGCGAACTTCCCATCCTTAGCTTATTTTTCAAACTCCAGAAATTGGTCGGGGTTCACAATTGTGAACCCCTGCTCGCAAATGCGAACACAGAGACCTGTAAATCACGATTTCCAGCTTCATTTTTCACATTTCGCAACCCAAAAACATCCATTGGCGATTTTTCACGAACTCCTCTTCTTCAAAGCAATTGTAAGTCACTTTTTACTTAATTCTTTCAATTCCTAACAACATTAAACATGTTTTTCAATAGAAATCAAAGGTTTTCATGGTAGAAATTCTTGTTTTTGGTAGAATATAGGGTTTTTCATGAATTGGGTAATTGGACCTCGAATTGAGGTCCGATTTTGAAACAAATCATATACTTGAACTCGTGGGGGAATGAGTAACCGGATTTTGGTCCGAACCCCGAGTTCCGACCATGTGGGCCCGGGGTCGATATTCACTATTCCGGGCAGAATGTTGTAAAAATTGTAATTGGCCTTATGAATTAGTTTGTTGAGTAGTATTGATGATATTAAATCAGTTGTGTATAGATACGATTGGATTTGAGCCAAATTTGAAAGGAAAAGGCATTGCCGCGGATTGAATTATTCGTAAACATTCGAGGTAAGTGTTTGTTCTATCCTAGTTTGAGGGAATAGGATTATGTGCTATGTGCTATGTGATCGAGTGCGGTGGATGGGCTGTGGTGACGAGCATCCATACACTAGTGTCTAGCATGACCGTGAGTCATTGTTAATAATTGTTGTGAGATATATTTGAAGATAAATTGTTGAACCCTTGCCAGGTTGTAGAATTGTTATTGTTCTCCCTTGCCGGGACTTGTGGTGAAGTGAGATATTGATTGACCTTGCCGGTACTTTGTTGAAATGATTATTGTGTCCCTTGCTGGGACGGTTCATGATTTGTTATTTCCATTCTTTGCCCTTAACTGTGTTTGTTATTTGGGTGAGTAAGAGTGATAATGCACGAAGGGTGATGTCGTGCCATGATTTATTGTTTATGCACGAAGGTTAATGCCGTGCCTTGTTATTGATTATGCACGAAGGTTAATGACGTGCCATGTTTTATTGATTATGCACGAAGGATCATGTCGTGCCTTGTTATTGAACCATGTACGAAGGATCATGCCGTACCATGGATGTGAGGATGAGAGTGAAAGCACGAAGGGTGATGCCGTGCACTTTATTTGCTTATTGGGTGAGGATGAGAGTAAAAGCACGAAGGGAGATGCCGTGCACTTTATTTGCTATTTCATTGACTTGACATTACTTGTTTCTCATTACACTTGTTTTCCTTGTTCATTTAATGACTATTGTTAACTGTTGAGTTATTCTGCGATATTCCTTATTGCGTTATTACATGGTTATTTCTCGTTATCTTGAGGTATATATATATATAGAACTGCACAGGTTTATGTGGGTGTCTGGTCCTAGGCTTGTCACTACTTCGCCGGGATAGGCCAGGCACTTACGAGCACATGGGGTCGGTTGTGCTGATACTGCACTTCTGTGCGTTTTGGCACAGGTCCAGGTTTCTATCAGGAGCAACAGTAGTAGATGTTTTGCATGGGAGTTGATCACATAGTAGACCGAGGTAGCTTGCAGGCGTCCGCAGGCCCGGCGTCTCTTCCTTTTATTTATGTCATTAGTTGTAGTCTCCTTGTTCCGAGACAAACAGATTATGTTATATTTCTTTCAGACCTTTATGTGTAGTATTCATATAGTAGTTCGTGAGCTGGTGACTCCACGTCTTGGGTAGAGGATTTCAGTACTATTTTACCTTGAAATTGCTTATTACTATTTTATTAAAGTCTTCCGCACTTGTTTAATTAAGGTTATGGTTTGGTTGTTAAATTGAATATGAAATAATGCTAAAAACAAGATAGTGTGAATAAAGTGGCTTGCCTAGCTACCACGAGTAGGCGACATAACGATCCCGATGTTGGGGGAAAAATCCGGGTCGTGACAAGTTGGTATTAGAGCTCTAGGTTACATAGGTCTCACCACTCACGAACAAGCTTAGTAGAGTTTGAGTGGCAGGTACGAGACGTCTGTACTTGTCCTCCAGAGTCTATTGAGTTAGGAAAAAGTCTCTCATTTGTTTCTTCTTGTCGTGCGACTGGTTCCTCAAATACTGATTGAACTTCTATTATGTCCTTTCGCAGATGGTGAGGACACGCGCTTCTTCGTCCGCTGACCAGCAGCCCGAGCCCCAGGAAGCTCCCGTGAGGGGCAGGGGCCGAGGCCGTATTGGAGGCCGTGGTAGGGGCAGAGCTCAGCCCCCGGCAGCTACTCCAGAGGTGGAGACTCATATTGAGATTGGCGAGGAGGTTCCAATTCCAGTAGCTCCAGTGGGCCCAGCTCAGGTCCCATGAGAGGCTTTATTTACCCCGGATCTTCGAGAGGTTTTGGTCAGAATAGCGGGATTTATGGACAGCGTTGCCAGAGCAGGCTTATTATTAGTTGCACCAGTCGCTTCTCAGGCTGGAGGAGGGGCCCAGACTCCTATTGCCCGTACTCCGAAGCTAGTAGCTCCTCAGCCTCAGGCACCGGTGGTTCAGCCAGCTGTGGCCACTCAGTCACGTACCACAGCCCAGGCCGTAGATGGAGCGGCCTTGACTTCTGATTCTTTATGGAGACTTGATCGGTTCTCCAAGCTGTTTACCACTACCTTCAGCGGTGCCACATCAGAGGATCCTCAGGATTTCTTATTCAGTTGTCATGAGATTCTCAAGACTATAGGGATCGTGGAGTCCAATGGAGTTGACTTCTGTACATTCAGGCTTTCAGGATCCGCCAAGACTTGCTGGAGGGATTATTGTTTGACTCGACCAGCAGGGTCCCCGGCTTTATCATGGGATCAGTTTGCAGAGTTATTTCTGGAGAAGTTTCTCCCTAGTACTCAGCGGGATGCACTTCGGAGGCAGTTTGAGCGCCTCCGGTAGGGCACTATGACTGTCACTCAGTATGAGACGAGATTTGTTTATTTGTCACGTCATGCAGTGGTGATACTCCCCACAGAGCGGGAGAGGGTCCGCAGGTTCATAGATGGGCTTAATCAGCCAATTAGACTTCAGATGGCTATGGGAGTGGGAAGTGATATATCATTTCAGGAGGCAGCTAATGCAGCGCGTAGAGTTGAGATGGCTCTTGCTCGGGGAGGTGGTTATTCTTCGGACAAGAGGCCTCGTCATTCAGGCAGGTTTAGTGGTTCTTCTTCTGGTGGCAGAGAATCTTTTGATAGAGGCCAGTCTTCCAGGCCTTTCCATTCCGCCTTTCAGGCTTCACAGGGTGGACCAGGTGATCGTGGGTTTCGTGGGCAGTATTCAGATCAGCCTCCTATTAATGCTCAGCCTCTTCAGAGTGTTCGTGGAGGCCATTCAGGTCGTCAGGGCCAGCAGCCCCATCAGCCTAGGAGTTGCTACGGTTGTGGTGACCCGGGTCATTTTGTCAGGTTCTGCCATCAAGCGACGGGCAACACTCAGCAGCGGGGCCCTCGTCCCATAATTTAGGCCCCAGCAAACCCTCAGCCTGCCCAGCCAGCCAGAGGCGGGGGTGGAGATTATAGAGGTGGAGGTCGAGACCGTAGAGGTGGAGACCATCCATCCAGAGGTAGAGGTCAGCCAGTTGATGGTCGTCCTAGAGACGTAGCTCGGAGGGGAGGTGCTGATCCCCGATTCTATGCTTTACCAGCCAGGCCATAGGCAGAGGCATCAGATGCCGTGATTACAGGTACCATTCTTGTGTGTGGCAGAGGTACTTCAGTATATTTGACCCTGGGTCTACATATTTATATGTCTCTTCCTACTTTGCACCGTATTTGCCCGTGCCCAGCTATGCTCTGGATATTCCAGTTTTTGTGTCTACACCGGTGGGTGACTCCATTGTAGTCGACCGGGTGCATCGTTCGTGCGTAGTTATCTTTGGGGGTCTGGAGACCCGTGTAGATCTGTTGCTTTAGGACATGGTGGATTTTGAGGTCATATTGGGGATGGACTGGCTGTCCCCATACCATACTATTCTAGATTGTCATGTTAAGACTGTGACATTGGCCTTGCCAGAATCACCCCGACTAGAGTGGAAAGGTACCTCAAGCCACTCCGTTCGCACCGTTATTTCCTATGTTAAGGCTCGACGCATGGTCGAGAAAGGGTGTCTAGCTTATCTGGCTTATGTTCGTGATTCCAGCGCAAAGGTTCCTTCTATTGATTCAGTCCCAATTGTATAGGAGTTTCCTGAGGTTTTTCCTTCAGACCTGCTGCGCATGCCACCCAACACGGATATTGATTTATGTATTGATCTGGCACCGGGCACTCAGCCCATCTCTATTCCACCCTATCGCAGGGCCCCGCCGGAGTTAAAAGAGTTGAAAGATCAGTTGCAAGACCTTCTTGAGAAGGGCTTTATCAGGCCCAGTGTTTCCCCCTGGGGAGCACCTGTATTATTTGTAAAGAAGAAATATGGCTCGATGCGGATGTGTATTGATTACCGGCAACTGAACAAAGTGACAATAAAGAATAAGTATCCACTTCCGAGGATTGATGATTTGTTTGACCAGCTCGGGAGCGAGGGTGTTCTCAAAGATAGACTTGAGGTCAGGCTACCATCAGCTGAAGATCAGGGCGGCTGACATTCCTAAGACATCCTTTCGCACGAGATATGGGCATTATGAGTTCTTGGTCATGTCCTTCGGGTTGACTAATGCCCCAGCAGCATTCATGGAGTTGATGAATCGGGTATTCAGGCCTTACTTAGATCCGTTCATGATAGTCTTTATAGATGACATCCTGGTGTACTCCCGCAGCCAGGAAGAGCACGAGCAGCACCTCAGAGTGGTTCTTCAGACTCTGAATGATAATCAGCTATATGCCAAATTTTCGAACTGTGAGTTCTGGTTGAGTTTGGTAGCATTTTTGGGTCACATTGTATCAATGGAAGGTATTCAGGTGGACCCAAAGAAGATCGAAGCAGTCCAGAATTGGCCTCGACCAGCTTCAGTGACTGATATTCGGAGTTTCTTAGGGTTAGCTAGTTTCTACCGTCGATTTGTAGAGGGGTTTTCTTCTATTGCAGCCCTGATGACCAGGTTGACCCAGAAGGGTGTCCAGTTCTACTGGTCAGAGGAGTGTGAGGCGAGCTTTCAGAAACTCAAGACAGCCTTGACCACCGTGCCAGTTTTGATACTACCTACGGGTGCAGGGCCGTATACAGTTTATTGTGATGCATCTTGTACAGGGCTTGGAGCGGTATTGATGCAAGATGGAAAGGTTATCGCTTATGCTTCGAGGCAGTTAAAAATACATGAGAAGAATTATCGAGTACATGATCTTGAGTTAGCAGCAGTGGTGCATGCCTTGAAGATCTGGAGGCATTATCTATATGGTGTGACGTGTGAGGTATTCACTGATCACAAAAGCCTACAGTACTTGTTCAAGCAAAATGAGTTGAATCTACGACAGCGAAGATGGTTAGAGCTGCTGAAAGACTATGATGTTACTATCCTATATCACCCAGGTAAGGCCAATGTGGTGGCCGATGCATTGAGTAGAAAGTCTGCCAGCATGGGTAGTCTTGCATTCATTCCGGTCAGTCAGAGACCATTTGCTCTAGATGTCCAGGCCTTAGCCAACCGGTTCTTGAGATTAGACGTTTCTAAGCCTAGCAGGGTGTTAGCCTGCACGGTCGCTCGTTCTTCTCTATTAGAGCGTATCCGTGAGAGGCAATTTGATGATCCTCATTTGCGTGATTTGAGAGATACAGTACAGCAGGGAGGTGCCACACATGTAAATCTAGATGATGATGGGTATTGAGATTGCAGGGTCGAGTTTGTGTGCCCAATGTCGAAGGGATTTGAGAGTTGATCTTAGCGGAGGCCTATAGTTCGCGGTATTCTATACTCCCGGGCGCCGCGAAGATGTACCAGGACTTAAGGCAGCACTATTGGTGGCGCAGAATGAAGAAAGATATCATTGCGTATGGCGCTCGGTGTCTAAATTGTCAGCAGGTGAAATATGAGCACCAGAGGCCTAGTGGTGTATTCCAGAGGATTGAAATTCCCGAGTGGAAATGGGAGCGGATCACTATGGACTTCATTACGGGACTTCCTTTGACTCGAAGGAAATTTGATGCTATTTGGGTCATTATTGATAGGCTCACCAATTCAGCACACTTCATTCCAGTATCTGTCTCCTACTCGTCGGAGAGGTTAGCGGAGATTTACATTAGGGAGATTGTTCATCTTCATGGGGTGCCAGTATCTATTATCTCTGATCGGGGTACGCAGTTTACCTCGCGGTTCTGGAGAGCGGTCCAGACAGGAGTTAGGCACCCAGGTTCAGCTGAGTACAGCTTTTCATCCTCAGACAGATGGTCAGTCTGAGAGGACTATTCAGATTATAGAGGACATGTTTAGAGCCTCTGTTATTGATTTCGGAGGCTCGTGGGACCAGTTTCTGCCATTAGCAGAGTTCGCCTACAACAACAGCTACCAGTCCAGCATCCGGATGGCCCGGTATGAGGCGTTGTATGGTAGGCGATGTCGATCTCCAGTTGGATGGTTTGAACCGGGAGAGGCTCGGTTGTTGGGTACATATTTAGTTCAGGAGACCTTGGATAAGGTCAAGACTATCCAGGAGAGATTGCGTTCAGCTCAGTCCAGACAGAAGACTTATGCGGATCGTAAGGTTCGAGATGTAGATTTCATGGTTGGTGAACGAGTATTGATCCGAGTGTCGCCTATGAAGGGCGTGATGAGGTTCGGGAAGAAGGGCAAGCTCAGCCCAAGGTATATTGGTCCATTTGAGATTCTAGACCGAGTGGGAGGGGTGGCTTACAGACTAGCTCTGCCGCCTAGCTTATCAGCCGTGCATCCGGTTTTTCATGTATCTATGCTTCGGAGATACCATGGCGATCCCACACATGTGTTAGACTTCAGTACTGTCCAATTGGACAATGATCTATCTTACGAGGAGGAGCCGGTGGCTATTCTAGACCGGCGGGTTCGACAGTTGAGGTCGAAGAGTTATCCTTCTGTGCGTGTTCAGTGGAGAGGTCAGCCTCCTGAGGCATCGACCTGGGAGTCCGAGTCTGATATGCGGAGCCGCTACCCACATTTGTTCCCCGACTCAGGTACATCTTTCTCTTGTCCGTTCGAGGATGAATGGTTGTTTTAGAGGTGGAGAATGTGACGACCCAAAGGGTCATCACCTGTTTTCCTCACTTGTTCCGTACTTCTGAGGCCTTGAAAACCTCATTCTATGTTGCCTCTATTTACGTGCACGATCTGAGCATGTAGCCGAAAAGATTTTGTGATAGAAAATATGAATTCTATGAGAAATTTGGAGAAAAATGATATTAATATTGCTATGGTTGACTTCGGTCAAAATTTTTGTAAACAGACCCGGACCCGAGATTGGATGGTCCCGGAAGGTCCGTAGGAAAATATGGGACTTGGACATGCATCCGGAGTCGAATTCTGAGGCCTAGAGCCCAAGTTATGAATTTTTCTGTGAAATTGTTTTTGATGTAATTATTAAAGGAAAATGAATTAATTGACCCTGGTATCGGGCTTGTATTTTAGTTCCGACGCCCGGTACAAGTCTTAAATATTATATATGTGCTTTCTGCAAAGTTTGGTGACATTTGGATGTCGTTTGATATGTTTTGGACCTTGAGTTCCAAGTTTGAAAGTTTTGAAAACCAAAAGTATGAAAATCATGAATTTGAGGCTTGATTTGATGAAAACAAAGTGATATTGGCGATGTGATCGCACGAACAAGTTTGTAATGTGTTTTTTGATATTGTGTACATGTTTGGTTTGGAGCCCGGGGGACTCGGGTAAAGATTTGAGAGGCCGTTGGATCAATTTCTAAATTTTAACACTGCTGGTTTTTCACCCAGCTGTTGTCTTCGCAATTGCGAAGATTTTCTCGCAATTGCGAGAGGTCTCAGGCTGGCCTTGGTTCGCAAATGCGAACCATACTTCGCAAATACGAAGTTGGTATGATTGCACTGCTTCGCAAATGCGAAGTCTACCTCGCAAATGCGAGGCCTTCAGTGTTAAGCCTGGCTTCGCAAATGCGAAGCATTTGTCGCAAATGCGAAGGTCCCTTGAATCCAGCCCTGTTCGCAAATGCGAACATTATGTCGCAAATGTGAACCTCCTAGTTATGCCTTGGCTTCGCAAATATGAACAAAAGTTCGCAAATGCGAACTTCCCATCCTTAGCTTATTTTTCAAACTCCAGAAATTGGTCGGGATTCGCAATTGCAAACCCTTGCTCGCAAATGCGAACACAGGGACCTGTAAATCACGATTTCCAGCTTCATTTTTCACATTTCACAACCCAAAAACATCATTGGCGATTCTTCACGAACTCCCTCTTTTTCAAAGCAATTGTAAGTCACTTTTTACTTAATTCTTTCAATTCCTAACAACGTTAAACATGTTTTTCAATAGAAATCAAAGGTTTTCATGGTAGAAATTCTTGTATTTGGTAGAATATAGGGTTTTTCATGAATTGGGTAATTGGGCCTCGAATTGAGGTCCGATTTTGAAACAAATCATATACTTGAACTCGTGGGGGAATGGGTAACCGGATTTTGGTCCGAACCTCGAGTTCCGACCATGTGGGCCCGGGGTCGATATTCACTATTCCGGGCAGAATGTTGTAAAAATTGTAATTGGCCTTATGAATTAGTTTGTTGAGTAGTATTGATGATATTAAATCAATTGTGTATAGATACGATTTTATTGGAGCCAAATTTGAAAGGAAAAGGCATTGCCACGGATTGAATTATTCGTAAACATTCGAGGTAAGTGTTTGTTCTATCCTAGCTTGAGGGAATAGGATTATGTGCTATGTGCTATGTGATCGAGTGCGGTGTATGGGCTGTGGTGACGAGCATCCATACACTGGCGTCTAGCATGACCGTGAGTCGTTGTTAATAATTATTGTGAGACATATTTGAAGATAAATTGTTGAACCCTTGCCGGGTTGTACAATTGTTATTGTTCTCCCTTGCCGGGACCCGTTCTCGATCGGCAACCATTTCGTCGATGTCGGAGAGTCGACTACCAAACCATACCTTTTGTGCATAAGTCTCCCTCGGGGTCTCCTCCGTCACGAATTCCCATGTAAACGATCGCATATCCTCAATTGGGGGCCTTTTCTGTTCTCTACCCAACTGCCGCATGACACGTAGCGGGGCATATGGTTGGAAACCCCTGAAGCCCATTAGTATGTAGAATGGGCGATATGTTGACATATGCATGATTTTGGTGGAAGGGAACCAATAATAATTCCAGGTAAGTCGTTCTGCTCTCAAAGAGTGGAGAAGTTCTTGCTAAGTCCTCAAATCTTCTGGAAGGTTACAACGGGCGGCTCTGTTTGTATGACAACGAATATAATTCAACCAATCCGCATTGAAGTCTATCACAATTGGGTGATGATATAGATGTTCTACAAACCACATTTGTAATAAGATATTGCAACCTTCAAAATAATCTTGTCCTTCTTGCAACGAGTTAAGGCCCGGAAGATGTCTCCTAGTATCATTGGAAGAATAGTGTGTTCCTCGTTACTCTGTAGATATGAGACCACCGCAGCCAAACGGATTCTGATGCGTCCGCCACGTTCGGGAAAAACCATGGTTCCCAAAAAAGCGATCATAAAGGCATAAATCCTCAAGTCTCCCCAGGCGTCATAATTCAACTGGTTGACAAATTCAGTGTTTGAGAATTTCGCGAACCCATTCTTATCACCAAATCTGTCGTAGAGATAATCCAGTGGCACCCAACCGTTCTCCAAACAACCCATGGGAACCCGCCGGAGACATAACTTTTTCAAGAAATTATTCACACCCATCTGCCTAGGAGCTGCAGGTCTCATCTTTTGCAAATCTCTTCCGAGTCCTGTGAGTCCGCCCAATTCTTCCAAAGTGGGTGTCATTTCGCAATCCCGGAATCTGAACACATTGCTTGTTGAGTCCCAAAAACTCACTAAAGCTCTGATCACATTTTTGTCCGGTTTTATCATCATGATGTCCGGAAGAAACTTGAGGTGCTTGTGAACTTGATTTCTTTCCCAAGCCAAAAAACTAGTCCACCATTTATAGAGCCGATCTGGAGTCTTGTCCTGGACCATGAACATGGATGGCATTTCATCTCTCGCCCTTTTCTGGCCGATTCGTTGCGAGGAAGTCATGCTGATCCTAGAAAAGATAAAAAATGAACTTAAGATTTTTTTTTTTCAAATTTTTTTTTTATTATATATATATATAAAAACGAATCTTGTTAATACGGCCTTTCAGTACTTGAAGAAGATTTGAAGGCTGTATAACAGGATACCAGTGTGATGTCTATATTCCGTTTTGCGAAATTAGTCCTCCGGCGCCCCTTTTGAGGCGTTTGGCTATTTTTGCAAAATCTCCTAACTCTCGACTAAAGACAAAAAATCCTAATTCTAATATTTTATTATTGTTTTTCTTCAAAAACAATCAGTGTTAGTTGAGCCCGATATGGGTTGCCTACGTATCTCATGTTTGGTGAGAATCAAACTTGCGTAGTTCGAAAATAAAAGAACTAAATCATTTTAAGAAAAGAAAACAAACTATTTTTAAACACCATTTCTAAAACAAATTATTTTCAAAGGAACTAAGAAAATTTATTTGGAATTTTTGCGTTTTTCAAAATTATTTTGAAAGAAACTAAACTATTTTCGTAAAATTAAGAAAATTTATTTGGAAATTTTTTTTTTTTGCATTTTTTCAAAATTTATTTTCAAAGAACTAACTATTTTCGTAAAATTAAGAAAATTTATTTGGAATTTTTTTTTTTTGCATTTTTTCAAAATTTATTTTCAAAGAACTAACTATTTTGACTCTATACCCTGACGTTTTCCACTTCTTTCCCCTCTTTTTAATAAACCGGTCGGCACGTAAGATTGGAACAAATAAATGCGCACAGAAAGATGCAACAAGTTGGTCCTTTGTTTCAGGTACACCTGTCCTAGACAGGCCCAACCCCTGTGTTGAGCCTCCTAAGTCAAATATGCACATGATGCAAACAAACGTTCCTATCGGGGATCCGGCATAAGGCTTTGTTATTCTAAGTCATCGTCCTGTTGGAAAAAGTGTCTAGACTGGCTTTAACTCGAGCGGACAACTCGAGCCGAAGAGGGTCAGTGCACCGGTAGCATGGCTTTCCGGCTTAATTGACAGACTCTCCGCCTAAACATGTGTGACTATAAAATCCTTCACCGGGTGCCAAGCACCACGGCTATCTTGAGAAAAACGGGCTATGTCCAGCAAATGCCCGGTATTGTATTTCAAAAGACTCAGAAGAGAAAAATGGGTATCGGCACAATTTATATACAGTTCACGAAATATCAAAGCGGTAAAGCAACATTTAGCATATCAAATATAAACATGTAATAAAATCAGATAATAAATAAGCCAAATAAAATAATTATTCAAAGCTCGAATTCTTAAACCCTGAACCAGTAGTTCTGGGTTTGTTTCCCCAGCAGAGTCGCCAGAGCTATCACACCTCCTTTTGGCGCGCCCACTACCCGGGGGTAGAAGCGCAAGGGAGTTTTTCCAATTTAAGTGACAATATTCGAAACGGGATTATTCTATTTATTTTAGAGTCGCCACTTGGAATAAGTTAAGGTGTCCCAAGTTACCGATTTATTTAAATCCGAATCGAGGAAATTTTCGACTTTCCAGATGAAGTCTGCGAACCAGAAATTCTAAGTAAGGAATTCTGTTGACCCGAAGGAAGGTGTTAGGCACCCTCGGATCCCGTAGTTCTAGCACGGTCGCTTCAATTATTGTAAATGGCTAAAAACAATATCTGATTTTTATATATATGTCATCCTATATGCTTTTAATAGACTATACCACTTTTGTTAAAATAAAACTATACATTAAACCCTTTAAATGAAAGTCTAATTCTAAGTAAAACGAAAATATTAACTTTGACGATACTTTAGTTGGGTGTACATTTTTGTTGAAGTTATTTCTCGATTAACTTATGCAAAAGTATTGATGCGTGACGATTCCATTTTTAACTGAAGTTTGCTACTAAATAATCGGGAATGCATCTAATTCGAATAAGCATAAATTTTAATACCTCGCTTATTAGTTAGATCGGGAATATCTGTTTGCCTGTAACAGGCTAAATAGAATAATCGATTAGTGAAAGCCCAAAAATAAACAAAGATAAACCTACTGTTAAATTTCAAAACTGGTTTTAACTATTCACTATGAATATATGTACTAGGAACTCTACGGTTTTTAACTTCAAACGTCATCACTTTGAACAACATTCAAACTTAATACTAAGGCTAAAATATACATGCTACGAGAAATACGGATTCATTTAAATAGCCTATCAAAATGTGCAATAATCCCATCCGTACAAATACATTATACAACTAGCAAATGTATATCACAAAATCGAATCCGGTTTTAAAAATTACTAACCGATAACCCAAAGTTCCTTTAATCTAATTACTAAAACAAACTCCGGAATTTCTAATGGTGACTTGATGTGTTTTGGAAATCTATGACTGCAGTAAAAAAAAATACAGAGGCAAATTTAAGATGATAGCAGTGTTTCTTCAATTGATTTCGAAATCATTCAGGTACATTGAGTGGAAACTTCAAGGCATTAGAGAGGATGAAATACCTGGAATTTGAATTGAAATAGAGAAAAGAAAAGGTCAGCAACAGCAAGTAAAGGAACAGCAGTTGGCAGCAACAAACAAGCACCAGCATTAGCACTCGAAATCCCAATACAACTCAAAAACCCAAACTTTGGACAGAAAACAGAATTCGAACGGAAACCCAAAACCAATTTATGAACCAGCAGAAGACACCAAAATGATCTCCAAAGAACTCTCACAATGTTTATCTTCTTTTTTCTCTGTTTTCTAGTAAACCTATTTGTGAGTGTATATATCCAGTGTCTCTCCCTCTATTCTTAATATGTGTCTGTTTTTTTTTCTTTCAGTGAGTGTGTCTCTCTGTATCTCAATGTGTGTCTGTTTTTTTCCGCTTTCAGTGAGTGTGTCTCTCTGTATCTCAATGTGTGTCTTTTTTTTTCCGCTTTCAGTGAGTGTGTCTCTCTGTATCTCAATGTGTGTCTGTTTTTTTTCTGCTTTCAGTGAGTGTGTCTCTCTGTATCTCAATGTGTGTCTGTTTTTTTTCTGCTTTCAGTGAGTGTGTCTCTCTGTATCCTAATGTGTGTCTGTTTTTTTTTTCCGCTTTCAGTGAGTGTGTCTCTCTGTATCACAATGTGTGTCTGTCTTTTTTTCCGCTTTCAGTGAGTGTGTCTCTCTGTATCTCAATGTGTGTCTGTTTTTTTTCGCTTTCAGTGAGTGTGTCTCTCTATATCTCAATGTGTGTCTTTGTGAGAAACTGTTCTGCCAGTTTTATAGCCGAACATTACAGCACTTCACACTTCCTGAACACTCAGATTTACTGCCTCTCTCCTTAAACACGTGGGTACCTTTAACTTTTGAATCATTTCCCCCATGTGAGCTCTCATTTCCAGCTCCTAAGAGCACTCAATAGCATTAGTAAACTAGTTTCTGCCATGACACTCTCTGCTCATCCCATTACCTAGTGTCTAATTCCCTTTTTAGTTTAAAAGTGTTCTGCAACTTATTGTTTAATCATTTCTATTAAGTTCTGGCTTAAACTAACCCAATCTATTAGACAGATTCATCAGTTAAGTGGTCCATCAGCATTTATTTGACAAGCCAACTCAAAACAACACATTTTCAAACCTTAGATTCCTAATCAGCCTTGAGATATAATTCTGCCATGAGTTTCTTTTTTTTTTTTAAAACAAATGTAAGAAACCAACTGAATTACGATCGACAATTGATTAATACTAATAGGAACTATACAGCTATAACCAAACTCAGTAGCTAACTTAATCAACAGAATCAAACAAACAAACAGAACAGTTCAATTCAAACAACAATGAACCACTGCCCGGGATTTCAAACAACAAATTCGCGAATTTAAACGACGACATTCGTTAAGTCGATCACAACATGTACGATTGACATTCAAACAAACGCAAAAACAGTGAATCAGGAAATCTCGGCCAATGCCGTCCAAAATGGAGGATTAGCTATTCGACAAAAATATCGAATCGAATTCCTATCTTATAACTATATCATTTACAACCATGAATCAGAAAACAAACAGGTCGACCAAATAAAAGGTCCCAGAAGAGGAAAAAAAAGAAATTGAAGATGTCCGAGGAAAATCAACAAACAAATGAAACTACAAAAACAATTAAACTAAATTGACGAGTACAAGTAAATAAGAACAGAAAAGAAAAGAGATACCTTGAAACAGAAAATGGAGAACTCGGCGGCTTGAGGCTTCGGTCATTCGAGGTCGAAAGGACCTTAATTGAAATGTTTTCTAAGTGAAAACACATCAATTAAGGTCTATTAGACCTCAATTTGATGAAATCCGGCGAACTAAATCTCTCTTCGATTTTTAGGGTTCTTGGACTACGATTTTGGGGTTCTTTGGTTTCCGGTTAGATTTGAGCCGAAATAGCAACGGTTAGCGTGTGAGGGAGGTGAGGTGAAGGTGTGGTATTAATTTGGGGTGGTTTGGCATGGGTTGAAGTTCGATTCGAATCTTTAATTTAAGATTCGAGAAGTTTGAAAGTGATTCAAAACGAACGGTTAATGGATTCGTGTTCAGGGTGGTCGGGAGGTTCTACGGTGTTAAAATGGTGGTGTTTGCACCACCGGAACCGCCGTGAGGCGATTTCCGGTGGCGGAGCATGGCGGCGGCGGCGTTCAGTCGCTGAAGGTTTAGAGAGGGATTATGTTTTGGGGAAATGAGGGGTTTAGGGGTTTTTGGGAGATTAAAATTAGGCAATTAATCCGGGCCGTTGGATGAAGGAGTCCAACGGCTCAGATCAAAGGGGTGGTGGGTCGGTTCGGGCGTGGGGGACGGGTCACGGGTTGGGAGGAGTTATTTGAATTGGGTTTTGATTTGGGGATTTGACTAGGTTAAACGTTTGGGCTTGGATATTTGGCCCAAATCCGATTTTCCTTTATTTCCTCTCCTTTAATTTAACTCCTAATTTAAATAAAAAATAAAATCCTAACTACACTAAAAAAAATCAAATCAAATTAGCTAATACTAATTATACTAACAATCGTTACATACAATTAGATATCAATTAAACATAAAACACACAATTAGGCATTTAAATGCTAAAATGTAAAAAGATGAATTATTTTTTTGTGATTTTCATTTTTGTAAGATAAAATTAATTACTCCTAATTTCAAAGCTAGATAAGAAATGTAAGCACGACATATTTTTGTATTTTTATTAATTTAAACACATATAATCACGCTCATACGAATTCAAACAAATACCAAAAATAACACAAAAATTCACAAAATACACACCATAAAATAGACAATTTTTTTTTTTTGATTTTGTGAAAGTAATTCGTGTTACGTAAAAATCACGTGCTCACAATATATATATATATATATATATATATATATATATATATATATATATATATATATATATATATATATATATATATATATGCTTCTTCATAGTGAAAGATAAGAACAACTTTTATTCTGTTTCTTTTGTGCTGGGTTTTCTTCTTATATATCTTTGTTGTTTCTGCTCCTAGTTATACTAGAAGAGCTTGTTGAATCCTGGGGGATACGCCTAATATTATTCATCTCGGTGTGGGAGAAATATCCTTAAGGACAGTATTCTTAACACGCCTCGAGCTAAACCTTTTATTCTCCACAATTCATCCAATTTTTTCAACACAAGTTTCTTGTTTGGCTTAGCTAAATAAGAACAACAATATCATTTTTAAGGAATAACTTTTTTGGACTTCTAAAATGACAAATAATTTAAAATAACTGCTTTTAGAAATCAAGAGAGATGATTGAAGATAAAACCAATATAATTAATAAATTTTTGTATATAAATTTATATATCACGTGAAAATAAATAACCGGTGTTATGAGCCTGCATCCACCGTAAGAGAGCCACATTTTCGGGTCAAAAACTTTAAAATAGTTTGATTTTGATTTGCTATTTTTCTACTCAGTCAGTCACTTATTTTCAGTCACAATCACATATATCTTTCCTCCGGCAACACGGCAAAAGGGATTTAGTTCTCGCTGTCCATCTGCCTCTTCTTCGGTACGGTTGGGTCACAAGGCCCGTCTCTCAAAAAATATTAATTTTATATTACTATTTTAGGATTAATCATACTCTGTTGGTATTTAAATGTTTCATATTTGTCATTAACTCTAATGGAATTCTAACTAAGTATACCGGCAGTAATTTTACACCATAAAAGATAGAGGTATAAATTTAAATAAACTTTTTCCCGGAAATAAGTACAAGGTAAAAAAACAAATAAAGTTGTTTTATTTGAGAGCGAAGGTGGAATAAAGCATAAATTTGCCTAGAATTTCGTATCTTACAATGATTGATGAACCTGTTATTTAAAGCTATACCTAACGAAATAAGATCCTAGGATTAATTCCAACTTAATTGATAATAAATAAGCCATTGTTAAAGATGCAACGACAGGTAATGAATATAAATATTATTTGTAACGCCTGCTCATTAAATATTAGAGAATATTCGTCATTGAATGTTATCCAATAACAAATATTCAGTTTGAGGGCTCCCCTCGAAGTTTATCCTATATCGATTGCAACTGTTGCTTCCAGTTCTGATTGTTACTTAATTCGCTTTTTACGTATTTTCGGTCCAACGTACCATATTGTCATTCTATTAAACAAATTTTATCATATACACTATTTCTTTATGGATTCTTCTCACAATTAATTGTGATAGATACAGACATTATTGTTGTATTTGTAAAATAATTTTGAAAATATAAATAAATACAAATAAAAATGTGCATAAACAAAAATGATGAAACCAATTCGAGCCTGCTGAATTCACAGTGTTTCCTTAAGGAATTTAATCCCCTCCTAGTACCCAAGGTTATGGATTATTTCCACCCAAGATAGAACGAATTACACACTAGTGTAGTGGTACTTCAAACCCTAATGTTTCAACGAACACAAAGTTCGGTAGCAAAATCACACTTACTTTTTCTTTGTTTGATGCTAAAAGTATGCAGAAGAAAGAGAGAAAACTCAGAAAATTATAGTAGAATTCTGAGCAGAATAATGTTGTATTTATAGTCAAAAGTTGGGCTGAAATCTGAAGATGTGCAACTCTTTAGAATGGTTGTTTATGCAAAACGCCCACAGTATAAATGACATTACATAAATGGCCATTCATTCAATAATAAAGAGAAAAAATAAATAGGGAAAATTGATGGGCAGTTACTTTTCTGTTACAAAACCAGAAAACTGAAATTTGAAAACTGAAAAAATAAAATTAATATTTTGTTATTAAAATAAATATTTAATAACATTTCTGTTAATATTGTACTATTAACAAATAAATTTGGTCCAAAATTTTTATCAATCGATCGATCATTTGACCAAATCCAAATCCAAATCCGAAGCCGAAGCCGTAGCCGTAGCCGAAGCCGAAGCCGTAGCCGAGCCGAGCGAGCAACAACGACGATGGCGTAAGGCTTGCTTTCTTCTCAACTCTTTAAGAGCTAGAAGAAGAGCAATTGCTTATATACCCATAAAAAATCTCTTCTTCTTCCCATATCGGACAATGCCCATTTACCAAGGAGGGAGAACTTGAAATTTCACTCAAAATTTCATTTCCTTCTATTTTTCGTTCACCCTCTTTTAAATATTTAGTATATTAATTAAATATATTAAACCCAACAATCCCCCACATGAATGGGGAATGACTATATCATGGAAGTATGCATGAAAAACTGTGTGATTCGCAAGTAAGGATTGATTGCATCTGGATAAGTAGGTTTCCCTTTGAACTTTCTGTAGTAAACTTAGGTCAGATATACTCGATCAATCGATAGATTTGATATCTTTGAACCGTTGAACTTTGGTGTATACCTAGACAACCACAAGTCACACAACCAACCCTTAAACGTCTTTGGTTCTCATTGTTGTGTTCGTTTCAGCCATGAACACCGCCTGGTTTTATAAGTGCGTAGAGAACTGGCCTTACAAAATGCTCCTCGAAGCGGCTAACACTTCACACTTACATAGGTGATTCCTGAACGTGTCATCCCGTAGATACACTATTTGATATACCCCGTATCAAATTTAGAAATCAATAAAAAGCCTTAATGTTTTATCCTTGGTACTGAACATTGTCTTATACGAGAATGGACCAAAGGATTATTTGACAATGTTGAACCGTCATTAATGACTTTTTTTATCTCCTTGAACCTAGATCTTGGGATTTCCAGTCTTCTAGGTAGAGTTACAGCCACTATGACTTGTTCTCGGCCACAGTCCCATTCCCCTTGATGATTTCTCAACTACATCTCTAGTTAGGCCTTTTGTAAGTGGATCCGCCACATTATCACTTGACTTTACCTAGTCAATCGTGATAATTCCTCTAGAGAGTAATTGTCTAACGACTTTATGTCTTCGTCGTATATGACGAGATTTACCGTTATACATAACGCTCCCAGCCCTTCCAATTGACGCTTGACTATCACAATGTATGCATATTGGTGCCAAGGGTTTGGGCCAAAATGGAATATCTTTGAAGAAATTTCGGAGCCATTCAGCTTCTTCACCGGCTTTATCCAAAGCTATGAACTCAGCCTCCATTGTAGAGCAGGCAATATAAGTTTGTTTGGACGACTTCCAAGATACCTCTCCTCCACCAATGGTGAATATATATCCACTTGTGGACTTGGAATCAGTTGATCCGGTGATCCAATTTGCATCACAGTATCCCTCAATGACCGCAGGATATTTACTATAGTGCAAAGCAAAGTCCTGGTTATGTACTAAGTACCCCAAAACTCGTTTCATGGCCATCCAATGAGATTGACCTGGATTGCTCGTATATCGACTCAATTTACTAATTGCACAGGCTAGACCAGCTCGTGTACAATTCATGATGTACATTAAGAAACCCAACACTCGAGCATAATCCAATTGTGATATGCTTTGGCCTTTGTTCTTTGCTACTGAAAGATTTACATCAATTGGAGTCTTTGCAACTTTAAAGCCCAAGTGCTTGAATTGTTCAAGTACTATCTTGATATAATGAGATTGTGACAACGCCAGACCTTGAGAAGTCTTATGGATCTTAATTCCCAGAATTAAATCAGCAACTCGCAAGTCTTTCATATCAAACTTGCTAGTTAGCATACGCTTAGTAGCATTTGTATTGGAAATATCATTACTCATTATGAGCATATCATCCACATATAAGCAAACAATGACTATGTGATTTGGAACATTTTTAACGTACACACATTTATCACAATCATTTATCTAAAACCTATTTGACAATATTGTTTGGTCAAATTTCGCATGCCATTGTTTAGGTGTTTGTTTTAATCCGTAAAAGGACTTAACAAGTCTACATACCTTCTTTTCTATACCTGGAGCCACAAACCCTTCTGGTTGTTCCATGTGGATTTCTTCCTCCAATTTTCCATTTAAGAAGGCCGTCTTAACATCCATTTGATGAATTTTTAGACCATAAACTGCAGCTAACGCTACTAACGTTTGTATGGACGTAATTCTTGTAACTGGAGAGTGTGTATCAAAATAATCAAGACCTTCTCGTTGTCTATATCCTTTGACCACAAGTCTTGTCTTATATTTGTCAATAGTGCCATCGTGTTTCATTTTCCTCTTAAAGATCCATTTAGAATCCAACGGTTTATTTCGAGGAGGAAGATTAACCAATTCTCATGTATGGTTGTTCAATATGGATGCTATTTCACTATTGACTACCTCTTTCCATAACAATGATTCTCAAGAAGACATAGCTTCTTTAAATGTTTGAGGCTCATTTTTTAATAAGAAAGTCACAAAATCTGGTCCAAATGAAATAGACGTCCTTTGACGTTTACTACGCCTTGGATCTTCCTGGTTAAGTGTACTTTCTTTTGCTTCTTCCCGAGATCGTTTAGATCCTTCGCTAATCGACTCACATTCCTTTTTATAATGATATATATTTTCAAAGAACTCAGCATTATCTGATTCTATAACCGTATTATTATGAATGTTGGGATTTTCTGATTTATGAACCAGAAATCGATATGCTTTACTATTAGTCGCATATCCTATAAAAACACAATCAACGGTTTTCGGTCCTACAATCAACGAGTCTAACCATATAAAAATCTCCCAAATCGGAGGTCAATTGCTCCCTCAAAACCGAATAGTTTGGTCTAGGAACTTTCACTAACTTTCATTTTAAAAACTGAAATTAAAAGGAAAATTTAAGAGGGGATCCGTGAAAATTGATCAAAACCGAGTGAGAAACACTTACCCAAATCACCCATGTGAAAATCCCTTCAAAAATCGCCAAAAATCGAGCTCTAGAAGTCAAAATGTGTTAATATGAAGAAACCCTCGGAATTGAGATTTAATCTTCTGCCCAGGCAATTTTAGTTCTATGCGATCGCAGCCTTTGGCATGCAATCGCGATGAACAAATTTAGTCAGCCTTCATTTCCTTCTACACGATCGCGTAGACCCTCATGCGATCGCGATGAACAGCTGCACGACACTACGCGATCGCGACTCTAGTGTTGCGATCGCATTGAGACAAGTTCAGACCTTACGCGATCGCATCCCACTCTTCGCGATCGCGAAGGGTAAAATTCCTGAGCTCCCCAGTACCTTATGAGATCGCATACTCATCTCTGCGATCGCAGAGAACAATTTGACAACTATCCAAAATCCTTCTACGCGGTCGCGTTAACTTCCATGCGATCGCGTCCCTCCAATTCCCTCTTCTATGCGATCGCAACCCATGCTATGCGATCGCATAGAACACTCATGTTCTGCAACTTCCGCTGCACTTCAGCAGTTCCCAACAGCGCATTTTGGTCCGTTTGGACCTCCGGATTCACCCTGAGGCTCCCGGGACCCCAACGAAAACCACCAACCTACCCCAAAACACGATACGAACTTGTCCCAATCATAAAAACACGTCCTTAAGCACGGAAATCGTCAAATCAAAGCGAATTCAAGCCTAAGTTTCAACCAAAACTTCCGAAACCTACATGCTATCAAAAACCTGACCAAACGATGTCCGAATGACTTAAAAATTTGCAGACATATCCAAAATCACCTAACGAAGCTACTAAAACTGTCGGAATTCTATTCTGACTCCTGGATCAAAATCTCACCTATCGATCGGATTTCCAAAAATTTCAAACTTCGGCATTTCAAGCCTAATTGAGCTACCGACCTCCAAAATACATTCCGAACGCGCTCCCAATCCTGAAATCACCTAACGGAGCTAATGGAACCATCGGATTTCCGTTTCGAGGTCGTCTTAATACTATTCTAAATATGGGCCATTTTTCAGCTATAAAGCTCTCATTTATGGACTAACTGTCCCAAAACACTCCAAATTTCTAGAACAGAACATCCCGACAAACTACAATAGCAGAAATGGACTTAGGGGAACAGTTAAATTGGGGATCGGGGCGTAATTTTCAAAAATGACCGGCCGGGTCGTTACATCTTCCCACACCTAAATGATTCATTCGTCCTCTAACAAGCATAGAAAACATACCTGGAGTGGTGAAGAGATGAGGGTACTGGGTGCGCATATCCTGCTCGGCCTCCCGAGTCGCCTCTTCGGCCGGCTGACCCTGCCACTGGACCTTTACTGAAGCGATGTTCTTTGACCTTAGCTTCCTAATTTGCCTGTCCATAATGGCCACTGGCTCCTCAACATAAGACAGATAATCGTCTAGCTGAACAGAAGTGAAACCCAACACGTGCGACAGGTTACCATGGTATCTCCGGAGCATAGAGACATGAAATACTGGATGGACTCTGGCTAGGCTGGGAGGTAAGGCCAGCTCATAAGCAACCTCCCCAACATGCCTCAAAATCTCAAAAGGGCCAATAAATCTCGGACTCAGCTGAGCACATTAGCCTGATATAATCTGAAGATATTCCCTTTTGTTTAAACAAATAAGTCTTAGAACCTAATTCCAATATCCAAAATTCAATGTCAGAAATGTTTTCATCAAGAGATCACTCAATTATTCCCACACGCCGTCGTCAAACATGACTGCATAACTTTGCTGGATTCTTACCTTGCAACACAAAATCCACAGGACCACGATAATATTTTATGACCAAATTAGACAAAATTCAATGAATCAGATGCTCACATTGCACCTCATGATCTACATAGGTCTTGTTCTAACTTTTACAATGCTGACACGACGGAAGAGATGTGCCGATATTCATAACCAACTACTGAATCAACAATTCATTGGGTCTATACTCCTGACAAGATCAATTACCTTGTCCTAAACTAGAGAATGATCTTTTCTCTATAATATACTTCATATAATCAGTTTGCACTGACCTCAAATCCAATAACCTCATCTCACCCAGTACGAACTGCTCAGGCGATAAGCCACCTCAGACATAATCAAAAGTTCTGCAAGATGACATAATATGCCAGTAGGCTACTAATTCATACGCGATACAAAAGGAAGGCGAGATCTAAAAAGAACTATTCAACTCACACACTGACATGGAATTCCTCACAAAATAGGAAACAGAACACATAAAAGCAAATATGGGCACTGAACTAAACATCACATTGTTGCGGCGTGCAACCCGATCCAAACAATATACGCATGGCGGCGTGCCACCCGATCCATATATAGAACTCACATAAGGAGATATACGTCGAGCTGAATAGATCATCACATCAAAATACTGAATATCGACCATAAGCACACTAAGGTGCATGATATCATTCACAAGGAAACATATATCGTTATAGGCTACAAACTCAAGCACAACTGAGGTGCGATACATAATCTAAGTCTCAAGAGTAATCATGCTCATATAACATCACCGCTGAGTGGAACCTCAACACAAAAGGAATTTACCAAGCCGTCTCACAATTTATATGGCACAATATATCTTTACATGAATTAACTAACCATGAAATAAGACAGTGACTATCCCTTTATAAAGAGCGCATTGCTGAAATAAACACAACTGGCTTGACGTAAGGCTCACTTCCACATTTAAATCTATCCACCGACCTTAAGTCCATCCTGATCGTGCCAAGCTAAGCTAATAATATTTCACAGGTCTATAACCCAGTAAGCAGAGTGCCCTCCAGGCATAAATTCTCAAATGGATGATATTACCAAGATCCTCATACTTGGTTTAAATTTCTAATTAATCAAGTGACTACATGTCACACCTATACAATCTTCTTGTGGGACAAGCTTCCACCATCTTCCAATAATTAACGGGCCTGCATATTCAAACCACTGGCTGCACTAATGCTGAAAAGAGATCAGGAGTCCCTATCAGGGATGCAAAGCCTTTCTCACAGAACACCGATCTCAAGTGATACTGACGTTAATACCCATCTTACTCAAAACACTGTAACTCCTTTCCTGCACATCCGTGCTCTTTATATAACATTCATTGACCAAACTACGACCTTGGTCCTTACTTCAAATTCCATACCACTTACTGCACCTCACGTGACGATATACGATAAACATGATTTCCATCACAAATCTAGAACTGACAATAGGCTAATACTTCATCATATAAGACTTCCCATTTAACTCACTTCAGGAGAACTATAGCAACATACAGACGAATTCTCATAACCATAGAATATGCCAATCTCTAAGTAGTGGTCCAAGCCACCATAACCCTTTCCGAGGTCCGCCTACTCATAACAGACCCTAACAGAAGAATACTTCAGAATACCATCAATCACTGCGGCCGACAAGCCTCAAATGCACCGCCACAAATCACAAGCATAACTCGATCACGCTGCATGAACCGATCACTGACACCAATATGCCAACTCGACTATGGCTAATCAATCTAATTCCTTCCAGATTATCCTTGATTGCCTTAGAAATGTTAATATCTCCCTTCAATACCTGACTTATTCCAACCGCACTCACCCCGAGCGATCTTAAATCATGAGGCCATGTTGTCTCAAAAACGACGACCATTTCATGTCTCTCAAATGCTACACCACAAGTCAAAACATCATAGAACATTTTGTGCCTTTCTTCATAAGTTGCTTCAAAAGCTTGACTCTCAACTGTACCTATAGACTCAGAATCATCAGGCACCACACTTTACCTCTTGAATTCACCAAGACCGCTATTGAGAGCCATCCGGCCCTGACTTGTCCCAGTATGCAACCAACTCTACTGAATTTTATAACATATGAATACTCTCTCGATAAAGCACCCAGCGGGATCACTTCCCTCGAAGTCTGCACCTATACGAGGCATAAATCATGAATCTTCCCTCAAGTTTGAACATGAGCGAGTAAGGCTAACCAATACATGCATTCAACAATTCATATACTCAAATTACCACTCATGGTCCTTTTCCGTAGCTGCAATAACCCATTAATACGCGAATACCAAGAATTCACACAGGTAATTAACCATGCGACCCAATCGTAAGTGGTGGGACTCTCCCACTTAGCTCAAAGCCACTATTACACGACTCTCGAACCTACTAGAACCATTCTCTCAAGTTATTTACTCGTATTCAACTGCAATTCACTTGATCCAACGAACATAACCACCTGTGCCCTATTAGCACTCTGACACCATAGGGTATGACCTCATTCCAATACAACCAAACATCTTCCCGCTCCATGTACCGAGCATTCTTTACTAACGACAGCTTAAGACATACTGTGATTCTCACACATCTATGAAACACCATGTAGCCTTTGTCGAAGTTTTCCCTGCTGATAAAGAAATGTTGAATTATTATGGACATAGGAACATCAAAACTCCCAACATCATACCATACAAATCTCAACTCTTACTCATCAGCAAGTTTCAAAGAACTTTTGAATAGCACTTAAATACATCGCAGGCCAAATCTGATACGGCACATGACCCGTGATTTGATCGTTCATAGTGAAATCTTTTTCACTTGGCACGAAGCCATAAGATACATCCTGCTAATCCATGGTACTAACCTTTATCACTGGTACGTCATTATCATAAGACAACCAAAGACATTCGTTTGGTACATGTCCTTCTTATGACAGTTAACCTCACTTCCCCCAGTATCTCTGTTGCTAGTTGAACCCTTCGCTAAATAGATATCTCATACAAACCATAAAGTCTTTATTACCACCAACTATCTTTAGATCTACATCCACCTTGTGATTCTACCATTACTGTGACGATTAGGCAGTTAAGTAAACCTTCTCAAGACCGTACTCATCAACCGAATGTCAGAACCTAGTACACCCCATGTGCACAATTGAATGGATCTCTCAATCCTCTTGCATTATCGATATGGATGACACGCGGTAACAATGGTTGAGTAAATTCGTGGCTCCCTTATAATCCCTCTGTAGCATCACGAACTGTCGGTGCATACTTGATACCGAGTGCGCAAATTTCAATACATGAGTGGATGCAAAAGAACATATGATATAGGCTCCAACTGAATAAATGACGCACGATAAGGAATGAAATGAAGTGGAATTTTCCTAACGGTTACATTGCCTCTCGTAGATAAATACAGACGTCTCTGTATCGGTCAGCGAGATTCTAAATAACCGATCTATGTCCCGTGACTCCTATGAACCTAGAGCTCTGATACCAACTTTTCACGATCCTAGTTTACCAATCGTGAACCTGTCATGACAGCACCCAATCTTCGCGACTAGGTAAGCCTAACACGATGCGGAATATTCAATTTCATGAAATGAAAGACAAATTAACAACGGAATAATGTAAATGAAATGTAATAAGTGCCGCCCGGCACATACACTTCGCCAAATACCACTAGGCAACATACTACCAAGACCCGGAAACCCATGGGCAACATAAACTAAGAAAGAATACAACTGTGGTTCTATACATCAAGAATGTCTATACAACGAGAATAAGGGAAATAACTACTATCACTAATGAGAATAGAAGGGGACTCTCCAGATCCGCGGACGTAGCAGATCATACCTCAAGTCTCCTGAAAGTGCTCCTAAATCACCTCGTATGAGCCTGTCCTGATGTACCTGGATCTGCACAACAAAAATGTGCAGAAGAGTAGCATGAGTACACCACGGCGGTACTCGGTAAGTGTCAAGCCTAACCTCGATGGAGTAGTGACGAGGAAGGTCAGGGCCCTACTGAGAGGAAAATAACATAATGATAATAATAATATCGAGCAGTTCAAATAAGAATGAGACTGAAATAACAACAATAAAGTAATTACTGCAACCGTCTACAATTAAGTTAACAAACACAACACAAATACAATTCAACAAGTCCAGGATCTTCAGGAATTAAACCCGCAGTCCCTCTCTATATTCATCAACTCAGGATCTTCGGGAATTGAACCCGCAGTCCATAAATCAGTATCTCTCAATCTCCAGGAATCGAACTGTAGCCCTCGGATCTCCAGAAATTGAACCCGCACTTCGTATCTCAACATCTCGATATCTCAGGATCTCCGGAAATTGAACCCGCAGTCCGTATCTCAATAACTCAGGATCTCCGGGAATTGAACCTGTAGTCCGTAACTCAACAACTCTGGGTCTCCGGGAATCGAACTTGCAGCCCTTGAATCTCTGGGAATTGAACCCGCAGTCCACAAACTCAAACACAATCAATAAGAGGAAAAGCACAGAGAAATATGTAACAATAACTACAATTTACACCAAAACCAGCATCAACAAGTTTTAGGAAGTTCAAGTAAGACAAGTAAGCACTTAGACAGATAATCCTATCTAATCATGCTTTTCTAACGAATATCAGGTAAATATTACAATTTAATGAATTAAATAACAAGAATATCACTATTTGAATAGTTCAAGTAAGGTGGTTTTCCAACAATCTGCGCATGTACACGCCTGTCACCTCGCGTACAAGGCATTTAAGTCAACACATAATATCCTAGGGGAGAAGGTTTCCCCCACGCAAGGTTAGACAAGTCACTTACCTCAACTCCGGTACAAAATCGCTAGGAAACGACGCCCTTGCCACAAGTATCCGACTCCGAGTGGTCCGAATCTAGTCAAACCAATTATGCAGTATAAATAATATCAGAAGTAACTAATTACAATAATAAAATTACAGCTATGACGTGAAAGTGGGTGAAATGACCAAAATACCCCTGCAGCCATTGGATCGGAATTGAAACATTTTTTTTACGTTTTCAAAACCCTCGTACTCTCACAAGTATAACCATATAAAAATCTATCAAATCGGAGGTCAATTGCTCCCTCAAACCCCAATAGTTTGGTCTAGGAACTTTCACCAATTTTCACATTAAAAAATGAAATTAAAAGGCAAATTTAAGAGAGGATTCGTGGAAATTGATCAAAACCGAGTGAGAAACACTTATCCAAATCACCCAGGTGAAAATCCCTTCAACAATCGCCAAAAACCGAGCTCTAGAAGTCAAAATGTGTTAATATGAAGAAACCCTCGGAATTGGGATTTAATCTTCTGCCGAGGCAATTTTAGTTCTATGCGATCGTAGCCTTTGGCATGCGATCGCGATGAACAAATTTAGCCGGCCTTCATTTCCTTCTACGCGATCGCGTAGACCCTCATGCGATCGCGATGAACAGCTGCACGACACTACGCGATCGCGATTCCAGTGTTGTGATCGCATTGAGACAAGTTCTGACCTTACGCGATCGCATCCCACTCTTCGCGATCGCGAAGGGTAAAATTCCTGAGCTTCCCAGTACCTTATGCGATCGCATACTCATCTCTGCGATCGTAGAGAACAATTTGACAACTATCCAAAATCCTTCTACGCAATCGCGTTAACTTCCATGCGATCGTGTCCCTCCAATTCCCTCTTCTATGCGATTGCAACCCATGCTATGCGATCGCATAGAACACTCATGTTCTGCAATTTCTGCTGCTCTTCAGCAGTTCCCAATAGCACGTTTGATCCGTTTGGACCTCCGGATTCACCCCGAGGCTCCCGGGACCCCAACGAAAATCACCAACCTACCCCAAAACACGATACGAACTTGTTCCAATCATAAAAATACGTCCTTAAGCACGAAAATCATCAAATCAAAGCGAATTCAAGCCTAAGTTTCAACCAAAACTTCCGAAACCTACATGCTATCAAAAAACCCGACCTAATGATGTCCGAATGACCTAAAACGTGTCAGACATATCTAAAATCACCTAACGAAGCTATTGCAACTGTCGGAATTCCATTCTGACTCCTGGATCAAAATCTCACCTATCGATCGGATTTCCAAAAATTTCAATCTTCGGCATTTCAAGCCTAATTGAGCTACCGACTTCCAAAATACATTCTGAACGCGCTCCCAACCCTGAAATCACCTAATAGAGCTAATGGAACTATCAGATTTCCGTTCCGATGTCGTCTTAATACTGTTCCGAATACGTGCCATTTTTCTGCTATAAAGCTCTCATTTACGGACTAAGTGTCCCAAAACACTCCAAATTTCTAGAACCAAACCTCCCGGCAAACTACAATAGCAGAAATGAATTTAGGGGAACAGTTAAATTGGGGATCGGGGCGTAAATTTCAGAAACGACTGGCCGGGTCGTTACACCAGGATAGAACGATTAACACACTGGTGTAGTGGTACTTCAAACCCTAGTGTTTCAGCGAACACAAAGTTCTGTAGCAAATCACACTTACTTTTGCTTTGTTTGATGCTAAAAGTATGTAGAAGAAGGAGAGAAAACTCAGAAAATTATAGTGAAATTCTAAGCATAATAGTGTTGTATTTATAGCCGAAAATGGCTATTCATTCAATAATAAAATAGCCAAAAAACTCTGCATAAATGGTCATTCATTCAATAATAAAGAGGGAAAATAAAGAGGAAAAATTGATGAATAGTTAATTTTTTGTTACAAAATCAGAAAACTGAAATTTGGATTTAATATTAATATTTATTTAATATTAATATTTTGTTATTAAAATAAATATTTAATAACATTTCTGTTAATATTTTACTATAAATAAATAAATTTGATCCAAAAATTTAATCAATCGATCATACCGAAGTCGAAGCCAAAGCCAAAGCCAAAGCCGTAGCTGTAGCCGAGCCGAGCGAGCGACGATGTCGACGGCGCGATGCTTGCTTTCTTCTCAACTCTTTAAGAGTTAGAAGAAGTGCAATTGCTTATATACCCATAAAAAATCTATTCCTCTTCCCATATGAAACAATGCCCATTTACCAAGGTGGAGAACTTAAAATTTCACTCAAAATTTCATTTTCCTCCATTTCCATTCACCTTCTTTTAAATAATTAACATATTTATTAAATATATTAAACCCAACAATTATAGCATATGGTAAAGTTATCAGTACCAAATGTTTATACTAAATTAAATGAAGAATATTGAATGTGTTACTTAGCTCTGTTGTATAACTTTATTAATGAAGAAAGTCTGTTTGGCTCGTTTAGTGTTTACGAACTATATGCCCTTCTTTTTTCAAGATTTACTCGAGTCTTAATTTGGCAGAAATGATTTGGCTAAATAATCCACAGAACATTCTGCCATTTAAATGGCCTAATATTATGGGGCATTTGGGGAACAGATTTTCACAATTATTTCATGAGCAGTTGCTCATGAAATAATTAAGCAGATTTCACACTACGTTTTCTTCATATCCACTTTTGACTAATAGAAGACGGCAAATACGTCCACATAGAACTGGACAAATCATTTTATACACGTCAATCTTGAATGATAAAAATTATGCATACGTCTAATACTTTTTTTTATTTTCATATTTTGGCAATTAAAGAAACTTCTTTGACTTAAATGGTTCAACACGCATTCCTCATTTAGTCTTGAAGTCAAACATTGACTGTATATATGGTTGGTAAAAGTAGTGTTATTAGGAAATTAAATAAGAATGAAGTTTTATATCAAAGTAAGTCCCAATAAAGGCTAATTAAGGATGTTAAAATTATATAATATAACCTCTACTGTACCGACCCGCCAAATTCTACCTTAATTTGGCCGCCTGACACACTACTTTGGCCACCCGACATGGCCAAATCCGAAATCTGTCATAAGAGACAGATTCAAAGAAGGCAATGATTACCTTCCCACTTTGTGAGAAAGTGCCAACTTCTCCTATCATGCTTGCCAGCTTTACAGCATGATCAACAGTATTTGCCTCATTGTAGCAGCCTATCATGCTTGCCAGCTTTACAGCATGATAGACAACAGTATTTGCCTCTTTGTAGCAGCTGTAGTTGTGTATATATATACATGTACAAGCCTTAATAGAAGGCATCTCATATACTACACTTTGTAGCTTTCCTTTTGCTTATCAAGTAAATCAGAAAATTGGCCTTGGCCTCCTAAATCTTGTTAGCCCCTTACTGCTTTCATTTCCAGCACTTGTGTGTTTCTGTTTGCCATAGCTTCCAGCACGTTTTTGTGCTAAGTATTGTGTTAGGACTGAGGCTAAAAGCGAGTTAAGGCTGTTTAGCTGTCCGCACGGGTCTTGTCAAACTTAGCCCCGTGACAACTGGTATCAGAGCTTAGGCACGAGACATGGCAAACGAAGGAAACGAATCTGTTTTAGGCAACATTCGTGGGAGAGATGAGTCACCAACGAAGAGGCAAAAGCCAAAAAGGAGAGGCACAAGCAAAGTGCGAGATCCTGCCATAGCATCAACTAGTGAGGTGCTGCCTGCACAACAAGTTGATCATGGCACAGACGGAGGCTTGGCTACACTTCCCGTGGAAGTGAGAGTCCATTTAGTGGAGGCTGGTTTAAATGCTTTGAACCAACGCCTGGAAGTTACTGAAGATAACTTCTCATCGCTTGAGTCTACAGCTCTAGAAGAACTGGGAGACGTCAAGGATAATCTGGATCGTTTAATCGACGAGCACAAGGATGGACTGACCAACCTTGAGCTCAAGCTGACCGAGGCCGTATCAGCACTGCACGGGGAAGTTGAGACCCTTAGGCAACAACTGAAGGCGGTAAGGCATGCTGGTGGCACAGATCATATAACTGTGCGTGAAACCAAGATCGAGGGCCCAAAACCGAAGGAGTTCAAGGGCGACCGAAACGCTCAAGACGTAGAAAACTTCCTGTGGAGAATGGAAGACTACTTTGAGCACCTCAATATCGAGGATGAGGCTGCGAAGGTTCGTGCAGCAACAATGTATCTTTCCGACACCGCCATGCTTTGGTGGAGGCGGAAGAAGTCAGATATGGAGAAAGGAATTTGCTCCATCAAGAGCTGGGATCAGTTCAAATACGAGCTGAAGCGCCAGTTCTATCCACAAAATGTTGTCAATGAGGCTCGCCGGAAGTTGAGAGAGCTGAAGCAAACAACTTCCATTCGTGAGTATGTGAAGGAGTTCACAAAACTCATTTTGCAAATCCCCAACATGTCAAGTGAGGATTTGTTGTTCTATTTCAGTGATGGCCTTCAAAATTGGGCCAAACAAGAATTGCAGCGACGTCAAGTTCAAGACGTCGATGAAGCTATTGCGGTGGCTGAATCCTTAAATGATTTTAGGACAGCCGCCCCAAAACCAAAGGATCACCATTCCGAATCTGATAAAGGCAGCAGTTATCGGGACAAGGGCAAGCGAGCTGTCACCCCAGATCGAAACTCAAAGGGTCAGAATGCGAACAACTGGCGCGACCGATATGCTCAACGGAAGAAGGAAGTTGGTCCACGCCATGCTTGTTACCTTTGCAAGGACCCCGGTCATCACTTTAGAGATTGTCCTAACTTAGGCAAACTCAGCGCCATGATAGCGGTCGACCAGAGGTCAACTGATGATGAATTCCAAGATGACGGGGAGCAACAGCCAGATATAGCTCATCTGGCAAACTTAGTATTGGGTGCAGCAATCGTGAAGGAGCCTGCTTTAAAGCAGGTTGTCCAAAAGAAGCCGGACCTTGCCAAACCGGGTCGTACATCGGGCAACATGGCGATCGGCAAGAGCCATCAGATGAGGAAGACAGGGTCCATGTTCGTGGATGCCACACTAAATGGGCAGAAAGTTCGCATCTTGGTAGACACCGGTACGACACATAATTTTGTGACTAAGGAGTGTGAGCACGTGATTTTTGCCTCGCACGAATTACTCCCAAAATATCAAAAATAAAAGAGTTTTTGTTTGTTTACAATGATTGGGGATCACATGTTCTTTTTCTCATCGCTTGCATTTGAGGGTCCGTGTCTGTTTGCTTAAGTTAACAATCAAAATACATATACCAAATATGTCGCATTATATTTGCAGGGTTAGTTCCGTACTTAGAAATAATTAAGTTTTATTTGGCGAAGAATGAAAAGTCATAAAAAGGGGGGTATTTTTCCGTAATTCTTGTCATTTAATGTACAATTTGGTAGTTAATTGTGTTAATTGTTGCCAAAAATTAATTATAGGTGCTACAAGTCGATTTGTTTATATATATATATATATATATATAAATATATGTATATATAGATATATGTATATATAATACAACTTGGAGTGTAGTAAGGAGATCATACAAAAAAATATATAATACAAGTTAGAGTAAAGAAAGCAAGAGAAATGGGCCAATAACCCAAAAGTCGAGGCCCAAAACGGGCAAAATCGCCCCAGCCCACACGCCCAGACCCGGTTCCCCTTTGATTTAATCTCAGCCGTCCATCCTATCTCATCCAACGGCCATTAATCATCCACCCGACCCGGTATGCCCCTAAACCTAACGACCCCCTCTCATTTTTCATTGTCATTTTTGCCTAACCCTAGAGACCCAAAACAGCCGCTCCCTCTTCATCTCCTCCAAGTCACCTGCCCCCCCCCCTCGCCTCCCATCTCCTTCACAGCAGCCACCAAATGACCACCACTGCTTCCTCATTCCACCACTCCTACTACCTCTCTCACGTCCAAATGAACCCTCATTCATTTCGAACGGAACCCAAATCGCCGAATCCAGCAGCCATAACCAGTCGGCTCTATCGCTAGACCTCACTGTCATCCGCAGCCATGAATGACCATTGCGTTCACTGTCGTCTCCAATCATGAATGGCCTCCTAGTTCCCCATCTTTCATGAGCACGCACACACAATAGAGAACACGAACGAAATCTCGTCAGAAATTAAAAAAAAATCGAGTTGAAGTATTCGTTCGAGGTTTGCGTTGTAATCTCCCATTGCTTCTATTTTTCATTCCGGGCTGAGATTCTGGTTTGATGTTGTTGAGTTCAAGTCGTGCCGTGTGTGTTCTAATTCGCGGCCTCGTTGAAAATCCTGTTATTGCTGGTGTTTAAACTTAAGAGGTATGTATTTTGCAATTCAATTGTTAAAGCTATTTCAATAATGTTTGAGGTCCGTTACCCCTGTTCAATTGTTTCACTTTTCTATTAGGTCCGTTTGATTGAATTTTGATTGAATTCCTAGTTGTTGTGAACTGAATTTGTGTTCCTACATTAAATGAAAACCCTTGTAGCCATTGTTGTTATGATTGATTCTCTGTTAAACTCTTTGCTTGATTTTTGTGGTGATAGGCAGGATGTTCATCCATTTGTGTTTATTTGATAATTGGAAAACTAGATAATTAAATTGCTAGATTTCCAGAGTTGATATTAATCAATGATTATGTTTTGGGTATACCTGTAATGGTTTGGGTTGTTTTGGTTCAAATGGTTTCACTTGGGGTATTGTTTGTCTTGCTTGTCTTGATTGTTCCTCATATGAATTCAGTTTACATTTCTAAATGGCAAAATCCTACCAATGCTTCCCAAAACAGAATTCTTGTACTTGTCTGTCCCTGCTACATGTGCTAAGATTTGCAACATTTTATTCCCTGGAATCATGTCATCGTCTACGATATATACAAGATCAGCTTCTGTTTGCAAAGCCATTTTGGAATCTTCCATAGTACTTGAAATCATAAGTTGAACTGATAAAACTTATTCTTGAGTCATTGTAACCGTCTACAATATTCTTAAGTGATTGCTCATTTGGACTTCCAAATGCAACCACCCAAGCATGATGAAATGGGAGAGTTTGTCCAAGCAAAGAATCAAGTTGAGAACACAGAGTTTTCCTCTTGAAATGGTTCAAGATTACTGTGATTTTTGGCTTGTTTGGACCGCGCAAATCATACTTAGACTTCATTGCCATTAGCTCAGAAAGAGTCTCGGTACCAAGATTCTTGCCTTGAAAATCTCTTACTTGTTGATAAAGTTCTGTCTTCAACTTGATCATAAGTGCATCATTAGATTTCTTCTGCTCAAAATCAATCTTCTCATGTTCACGGACATCAGAAGGATTAATTGGCTTTAGTTGGATTTCTGTTTTATTAACTTCTTGATAATGACTAACAACATGGTTTCACTTGGGATATTGTTTGTTTTGCTTTTCTTGGTTGTTCCTCATATGAATTCAGTTTACATCTCGATTAGGTTAATTCTGTTTTGCTTTTCTTGGTTCGATTTTATTAGGAGCTTGGTTATAGCTATAGTGATTTGGTGTTTAAATTAGGAATTAATCTTGGTCAGTTGTTAGTGTTGTTACAAATGAAGGTTTGGGGGAAGAATAGTAATTTCAGTAGTTTTAGAGGGTAATATGAAAATTGAAAACTTAAAGAATTATTTATGTTAAAGTATTTTATCCACTAAGCACTAATAATATTAAAATAGGGTATTGTTTAATACTTAGTGAGGAACAAGACATAGTGGTTTTGGAAGACTTTAAAAGAGTTGATTAAAATATGTTGCCCATAACTTTTGAATTAATTAAGGAAAAGACAAGTGTTAGTGGGGAACCTAACAATAGGCATGGGAGTTAATATTAATACTATAATACACCCATGACTTTTGATTGAAACAAGAAGGGACAAGCATGTAAGCATGGGGAACCATTTAACTTGAATCAAGAAGTCATTCGGGGGGGGGGGCTTAAAAATAAAAACTATAAGTATAGGGATATACACAGAGGCTTAGGGACTGGATTTTTGGGAGAGATAATTCCAAAAGATATAGACATTGATACTTAACTTAAATTTGAAAGGAAAAACAGTGATAAAGGACTTTTGGGAGAGCATTCCGAAAGATACAAATAGATACACACATCCACAACATAGACACCCACGTACACTCATAAAAATAGCCACAAGCATTCACTGTTTGCTCGGCTCTTCTGTTGTCTCTGTTGGTTGTGGTTGCTGTGTGGTTGTGGTGTTTGTGGTTGCTGCTGTTGGTTGTCTAGATTGTTGTTTGCTGTTGGTCTGTTGTTGTGGTGTTTGTTCTGTCCGGCTCCTACTTGTTTGCTGTGGTATTTTGCTGATGCTGCTGTGTTTGTTGCGGCTGCTGCACACTGCTGTTGCTGCCATCGTTGTCGTGCTGTTGCTGTTGTCGTTGTTGTGCTTGTTTTTGCTGTGATTGTTGCTGCCTCTGTGTTGTTGTAGCCGCTGTTTGTTGCCGCTATATACTGCTTCCTCACCTTTCTTTTCTTTAAATTCCAGGTACACATCTCAAAATTACCTTGGTGTAGCTGTTGAAACGGAGATCTCATATTCATATTCTATGTGTGTTGATAGATAGTTAGATGTGTTAATTGATATGCATCAATTTTTACTGACATAAACAACGGATGTGAGTTAATATATTTTATCTATTTTGATCCAGCAGATTAGTTTAGGCAGGTTTATTCTCAGATCTCTCATATCTTTCCTCTTCCACTCAGTTGAATACGAATGTTGCTTATTGATTCAAAGGTTGAATTGACTTATTGTGCTTTGGAGTTGGACTGTTAGCATGATTATGTATAGCTGAAACTAGTACTTTGCCAGAAATTATAAATAGTAACATTAGTTATGATTTGAAGGTGATGATTGAATTATATAATTGAATTGTTCAATAGATACACATGACATCTAAATCCACGATTGGTTTTCTCATTTCAAGCAATATTTTCCTGCTTTAGCACTTTTAGTGATAAATGAAATTTAACTACTGGATGACTAGATAAAGGGAGCTGAATTCGGGAATTAAAATCAAATCTGATTGGTGTGAAATAATCTATATAAGTTCAAAATAAGTCACCCAGTTGCAAATCTCTAAGTCCCAAGTGCTAAGTTTGGGCCCGCATTCATCCGTGCAAGGTCCAATTTGAAATTAACTATTCGGTCTTTCTTTCTAGGCCACGCTTGAAGCCCAAAAGAAATTGCTAAAGATTTGCATTCGCACCTAGGTTAATAAGATTGATTTTTTAACAAGTTTGGGCTTTGAATTAGGTAGCGGGTTCAAATTAAGAGGTTTCTCCTTGTATTTGAATCCGGATTTGAACTCGGGCCCCAAAATTGATAATATTGATCAATTAAGACTTGTTTTTCATTACTAGACACAAAAATAATATAAAAAATCATAGTTGCTTTAGGTTTTTCATTTAATTAATAAAATGACAATTGTGTGCCTCTCATTTTAATTATCTTTAACTCAACCTTAGAATTCGATGTGTGCTATTTAGCAAAATTCCATAGCAATTGCAAAATCCACACGCGTAGTTGCTTTAGGCGCATGTTTAATAAATTTATCTTCTTAAACTCGGGTGCACATTTATGTGACCCAAATCTTACTCTCAGCAAAACTGAAATATATTAAAGTCGCAGGCGTACTGGTTGCGGTGTGACTCGAAATGTATTTTCGTGACGTTGCAATTCATCCCAAAAACTAAAAAGCGGAATATAAGAGCACATAAAAATAAAAATATATAAAGAAATCAGATAGAAACAAAAAATTGCAATTGAGCGACCACGCTAAAACCACGGAATCCGGGAATGCCTAATACCTTCTCCCGGGTTAACAGAATTCCTTATCCAGGTTTCTAGTTTCGCAGACTACATTACAGGGTCATAAATTTCCTCGGTTCGGGATCAAACCGGTGACTTGGGACACCATTATTTTTCCAAGTGGCGACTCTAAATTAATTAAATAAATCCCGTTTCGATTGTCCTTTAAGTGGAAAAACTCCTTCACTGATTATTATTATATCTCTTCTCGGGGTGTAGTATTAAACAGTGTCACATTATGTTTTTTTTACGTTATGTACGGTGAAAAAGGAGGTGTGATAGCTCTGGCGACTCTGCTGGGGACAATTAACCCAGAACTTCGGTTCAGGGTTTAAGAATTCGAGCTCAGTTAAATTGTTGTTTTGTCTATATCTGATTTTTTACATGTTTAATTAATGTGCTACATGTCTACCGCTTTGATACTAGTTGCACTGTATATACAAACTGTTATATGTTTACCGCTTTGATATTGCGTGAACTGTATATAAAACTGTGCCGAAAACCCTTCACTTCTCACCCCGGGGATGTGCTCACTGGTTGAGACTCCTTTATTTTGAAGTTGCAGTTGAAGTCAGGGAGCCCGCCTGAAGAATGGAGTGGCGATTTATTTTTGGTTCCCGGAAAGGAGCTCCTTCCTCAGCCCAAGTTGTCCGCTTGGGTACACAGTCTAGATCATGCACCGAGGTTTTGAACTTAGAATAACATAGCTGCATACCGGATCCCTAGTAGGAAACGCTTATTTGCATCACGTTGCATTTGACTTAGGGGACTCAACACAGGGGTTGGGTCCGTCTAGGACAGGCAACCTGAAATGAAAGACCATCCTGCTATGCCATGTTTGTTTCAAGCATTTATTCAAACTTGCATGCTGACCGGCTTTAAATACTGAGGAGAAACAAAAAATAAAAGGAAACAGTGTGGGCAAATAGATATTTCCAGAAAAACAAAAACGTGTTTAACCAACAAAATCAATAGTTTGCTAATAAAAGACAACGGAAGGTTGACTTTGCCGACAATGGGTTTCTTAACAAAATGTGTTTTCTTTGTCGGTCAATAAAAGAAAATGTGCTTCTTAACAAAATGTGTTTTTTTTGTCGGTCAATAAAAGACAATAGTTTGTCTTGACGGACCGAACTACGCGAGTTTGATTCTCACCGGATGTGAGATACGTAGGCAAACCCCCGTCGGGTCCAACTTGCCATTTTTCAAAAAAAAATATACCAAAATCCGTAAATTTTGAAAAAATCATTGCCAGCCAAAATTATCGTATTCTTTAAATAAATGTGCAGGATGAGCACGATTCAAAATGAACCCTTTTCACTCATGACTAAAATCCCGGTACAAATACGGCTATGGTGGGATGATCTAGGCCAAGAAGGGCAGGATGAGGTTAAAAAGTATTTGAAAGGTCTCACAAGTCTGCTTGAAATAAAACCTCGTGGGGACATCATAAGAGCCTTAGTCACATATTGGGACTCCGCGCACAATGTCTTTCACTTCTCGGACTTCGAGCTCACCCCAACTGTGGAGGAGATGACCGGATACATTGGAAACACTGATATACCATTGGGGCATCAATATCTAATCGCCCCCAGGGTTGTCGCCATACACCGGTTTTTAGACTCACTGAAGACGGCCAGAACGGTACGTAACCCGGATCTAGCACAAGGGTTTTGTACTTTAAACTTCATCTATCAAAGGTACGGTCATGCGGGAGGTTTCGACAAGCCAGAAAACAAATTATGCAGCAAGGGTAATCGCCAGAAATGGGAGGAGCACAGACGAGTTGCTTTCATGATAGCCTTTTTAGGACTCGTGGTATTCCCAAGGAAAGACGGGAACATTGATATAAAGGTAGCCGGAGTCGTCAGTACTTTGCTTGACCAAAGCGAAAGTACTCTTGCTCCTATGATACTATCGGACATATATCGAGCCCTCACAATCTGCAAAGCCGGGGGAGATTTTTTCGAAGGTTGTAATTTACTGCTACAGATGTGGATGATCGAGCACCTGTGTCGCCGCACCCAATTCTTGAGATATGGGTTGGTCGAGAAAACTTGCATAAGCGAATTCTATGCAAGGATTGATAGGGCCGTCCTGCCTGAAGGAACATTGGCATGGAGGGCATACTTTCAGGCTCTCAACGCAAGTCAAATACAATGGATGTTGGGTTGGTTGCAGATAGACAGAATCGTGTACATGCCAGCGGCTAGGTCCCCCTTTCTCTTGATGGGACTTAAAAGCATTCAACCTTATGCGCCCCATCGGGTGTTGAGACAGCTCTGGAGGTGCCAGGTGGTACCCAAAGAAGAAGACCTTAGTACCCAGGTTATTGAAATTGGTCCCGATGGTCAATTCCCAGAAGCAAGGGTCCGCCAGATCTAGAGCAAATGCCAGTATCTGGAGGCAAACACTTGTGTGCAGGATCGAGCTAGAGGAGAGGTTGTACCCAGATATCTTACTTGGTACAAAGGAGAAACATCGGGGGAAAGACCAGCCAAAAGACCTCACCTTAGGGAATTTGCTGAAGCGTCACAAGAATAATGGGACTGGTTGGCTAAGGAAGAGGTTTACAGAACAAGGATCGGCAAGATAGAGCAACGGGTCCAAGATCTCCAATTTGAAAAAGATATGCAAGCCGCCGCCGACGAAGGAGATAAAAGGAAGTTGGCACAGGAAAATGACTTTTTGAGGGCTCAAATTCAGCAAATGAAAAGGGATGCCGACAGACAATTGAGGAGTCGAGCAGACGAAAAATTGATAAAGGGTTTGAGAAGCCAAGTTGCCGATGTCCAAAGAGAATTGGAAGAGTCGAAGGCCCAAACAATGAGGGTCCGAGCTAGCTGGAGAAAGGAGGCACATCAACATGCACTTCACTTGCAACGGATAGAAGAAGATTACACTGAGATCATCACTAGTCTAAGGGAAGCAAATGTTATCCTCAGGGAGCGGGTTTTCAAGCAAGCCCGAGATGCCAGGACAAACCTCGACCGTTGTCACGATCTGATGGCCCGACTACAAGAACAAGTAGATAGGCTCCTAGACCAAGTCACCAACAATGCTCGAAGATTGGGGGCGAAAAACCAGCAGATAGAGCAGCTACTCAGGGAAAGGGACATGATCAAGGATAGAATTGGAGAAATAGGGCACTATGTCACTATGAAGTGTTTAGCTTGCGAACAGATGCCCCGCCCTGCCCTTTTTGCTTCGGTTATGGGCTATGTTCATCAGATCATAAGGGATTTAAGGGGACTGCACAAGGACCTCACATCGAGACCCGCGGCAAGGACGAATGATGCCTCGCGGGCTCCCAGGAATTTTGGAGCATTAGACTTCTGATTTAAAAATGTATTTCGAAATATCGAGTCAAGTTGGTTGGCATTTTATTTTTCATTTTTCGAGTCAAGCATTCCTCTATTTTGCCAATTATTGTAAGCCATGTTTTGTAACTTTGAGGTTTTATTTGATATAAAAGCTACTGAATTTTGCCACAATCTTGTTACCAGAACTACGCTCGGTCTGATTCACGCGGGGTCGTGATACGTAGGCAATCCACATAAGATTCGACCACCACTAAAAGGAAAAGAATGCAAAGGTTAATAACAATAAGGCTTTCAAGGATAAAAGAAAAGAAGAAAAAAAAAAAAAAAAAAAGAAAAAGAAAAAAGGGCTGGAATGACGCATGTTAAGAGTACATGTAGAAAGGGTTATTCGGTTAGGTGCATTGCATCCAACGTGCTATAACATATCTGTCGAACTCGGTAAACTAACAAGTTTGTTGCATTTCCAGAAAAGTTTAGCAGTTGGTTTGACAGAATATACTGGCCAGCCATCATTACCGTACTAGATCCAAAGGACCGATTACGATAAGCATGTCTAGTTCTGGTAAGAGCCTCGAGGAAGAAAAATCAGAGTTACAAATCATGAAAGAAGAGGTAGACCGGTTAAAACAACAGATAACAGAGATGCACCTGGCCTGGGCCAGGGAACAATCTTCACCAAACCGCCCTACTCTCGCCTCAGCTCCGGAACATCCGCCCATCGATCCTTCGACAAGCGCCCCGGTCTATCCATACTTTCAGGGGGAAAACCCGTATGCCACCCACATTCCACCAAGCCAAACCAAATCCTCCTCCGGCCACCCCTGTTTTTGTGGCACCTCCACCCGCTCCTCTGCAAAGGCCGGCCAGCGAGCCGTATGTTCAGATCCATGACAACTCTTACTATCCTCCAAAGCCTACTTTCAGGGCCCCTGAACCGCAATCACATACCCCTCACTGGGATAATCCGGCAGAACCGGAAAAGTACTTCCAAAGTTCAGAACATGAGGAAGTTATCAGAAAAGTTAAAAGCCTGGAGCAGTCCTTCAAGAACATGCACGGTTTGGGTAATCAGGTCAGTGTCGCTTACAAGGATCTGTGCCCGTTCCCCGACGTCCAATTGCCGGCCGGGTTCAAAATGCCCAAGTTTGACCTATACGAGGGGCACGATGATCCTGTAGCCCACCTCCGAGGGTTTTGTAGTAAAATGCGAGGAGCCGGAGGACGGGATGAGATTCTGATAGCTTACTTCGGTCAGAGTCTGGGAGGATCTGCGCTGGAGTGGTACACTAGACAGGACCCCGGCAGATGGTTTACGTGGGATGACTTGGCTCAAGCTTTTATCGGGCAGTTCCAGTACAATCTTGAAATAATCCCCGACCGCCTATCATTGCTAAAATTAGAGAAGAAGCCCGCTGAAAGCTTCAGGGAATTTGGTTTCCGCTGGAGGGAACAGGCAGCCAGGGTAGATCCGCCGATGAGAGAGAGCGAGATGGTGGATTACTTCTTGCAGACACTAGAGCCAACCTATTTCGGACATCTGGTGACGTCCGTAGGCAAATCATTCACTGAGGTGATAAAAATGGGGGCTATGATCGAGGAAGGCTTGAAAGCCAACAAGATCATGAGCTACTCAGCATTGAAGGCCACCACTCAGGCTATCCAAAGTGGTACTGGAGGAGTACTGGGGAAAAAGAGGAAAGAGGAAGTCGCGGCAATCGAGTCCGGGGCATGGTTCAGAAATAGAGGCCCTGCACCCCAATATAGCCCGCCCCAGCCTCACCACCAAAATTACTCCCACAATCCATACAACCACCCGCAACATTACTATCCCGCATCTGATCCCCATTTTACTGTCCACCACGCACAGTCCTATCCTGCACCTCCCGTCCATGCACCGTGGCGTGCACCAAACCCGCAGAACAATTATCCACCCCCAAGAGCTTACAGGAACCCCTCGGGCGCAAGTTTTCGTCCGAACCAGGCATTCAGGGGCGACAGGGCGCCGAGGCCAAAGACTTTCACTCCCTTGGGAGAGTCTTACACCAGTCTGTTCCACCGGTTGAAGCAAGTAGGGTTGCTAAATCCGGTTGAAGCTAAGTTACCAAACCCTCTTCCAAAGAACCTGGACCATTCAGTAAATTGTGCATACTGCTCAGGATGTCCGGGACACGACACGGAAAAATGTTGGAGGTTGAAAACGGCCATCCAGGAGCTCATCGACACTCGCAGGATTGAGGTCCAGACTCCAACAGAGCCCAACATCAACCAAAACCCGCTTCCGACTCATCATGAGACCAACATGATCGAGTTGGTTCGGGTGGAAGAAGGAAAGGAGAAAGCCTCTCAGATGGTAATGATGATCAAATCTGGCGGGGTAGGAATGAGAAAGGGGCCGAGCTTTGATGAGCCATCCATTTGCAAGAAGGACGTACTAGGAGGGTCAGAAGCGAAAAAAGGAAGTGTGAACGAAGTACCGGTGAGGCCGGGGGAAGCAAAAATAGTTGTACCGGGGGTAGCAACCAAGCCCGTCTTGACGGTAGCAGGCGTTCGAATGGATCCTTTCATCATCAAGCCAGCAATACAGTTGCCAATAACCGATAGCCGGGCTATTCCATGGAATTATGCTCGGATTACAACAACCTACAAAGGAAAGGAAGTGAAAGAGGAAGTTTGCGAAGCGCAAGGTTTGACCCGCTCGGGGAGATGTTTTGCCCCTGCGGAATTGAGGAAGATCACTCCGGCAACATTGAAAAAGCCGGTAACTGATGAAGAGGCAGAAGAATTCCCGAAAAAGATGAAGCTGCATGACTATTCTGTCTTAGAGCAGTTGAAGAAGACTCCGGCGCAAATATCATTGCTATCCTTGCTGATACATTCTGAAGAACATCGGCAAGCTTTGATGAAAGTCCTGAATGAGGCACATGTACCGGATAAAATCTCGGTGAGTCATTTGGAGAAGATCACCAATAGGATCTTCGAAGCGAATCGGATCACCTTCACCGATGATGAATTGCCCGAGGAAGGCACCGAGCACAACAAGGCTTTATATCTTACGGTAAAGTGTGAGGAGTCGGTGGTTACCAAAGTCCTTGTCGATAATGGGTCCAGTGCTAACATTTGTCCTCTCTCTACACTGGACAAGTTGAAAGTGGACATCGGCAGGATACGCAAGAACAGCATATATGTTCGAGGGTTTGATGGAGGAGGCAAGGCATCGGTTGGGGACATAGTGTTAATCTTGACGATTGGGCCGGTGGAGTTCACCATGGAATTCCAGGTGCTGGACATGGTGGTGTCATATAACCTCCTGATAGGGCGACCATGGATCCATGCCGCAAGAGCGGTTCCATCCAGCTTGCACCAACTCGTCAAGTTCGAGTGGGACCAACAGGAGATCGTCGTCCATGGAGAGAATGATCTACAATCAGGCACCATCGTCCCCTTCGTTGAGACAGAAGAAGATGTTGGGCCGTGGGTGTACCGGATCTGCGATGTGGTATCCGCCAACCGAGTTCCAGAAGGGGAATGCATTCCCGATGACAGAATAATTACTGCGGACGTCATGGTGGCGCATGAAATGTTGAGACATGGTTTCATACCCGGCAAAGGTCTAGGTGCATCTCTGCAAGGAATCATACAACCGGTATCAGTGGTCGAAAACTTGGGAACCTTCGGCTTGGGATTCAAGCCAACATCAGAGGACATCCGGCGAGCCAAAAGGAATAAGCAGAAGACATGGGTGCTCCCGAAGCCGATTCCACGCCTTTCCCAATCTTTTGTCAGGTCCGGAGTGAGAGGACATCCGACGGCAAGGATTCCCAAGCCTATGGTTAGGCCAGACGAAGAGTTCTTAAAAACGTTCGAGGACCTATTTACAGATGTATGTATGCTCAAGGATGGTGAAGGATCCAGTCATGCCGAGATACAGTTTGTGGGACCAAAAGCAAAACTGAATAATTGGAAGGCTACTCCTCTCCCTGTCCGGAAGGAGTCTTGGTAGTTTGCCTTGGATTGTTTTCTTTCGAAATTTTGTGTTGGGGATTGTCCCCGGAGTAAAATCCAGTTGTTTTAGTTCATTTTGATTTAAGTTTGCAAGTTTGTTTTTCCTTGTATTGTTCCCATTAATGAAATTTGGTTCCCTTCGTGTCTAATTTTGTTTATTTTTCTTCTTTTAACTTTTCTGAACAGCCTTCTTTCAACCTGATCTTAATGATATGGCATGCTTAAAGATTAATCAACCCAGTCTAGAAAGTCAATCGGGTTTGGAAATAATAACGCATGAAATAAGAAGGGACGAGAGTGAGTCAGAATACGGCGATGATGAAGCCGTAGAAGAAATCGGCGAAGAATTAAGTCACTTCGAGGAAAAACCCAAACCAAATCTAAATGATACTGAGGCCGTTAATCCGGGGAATGTGGAGGACGTCAAAGAAACCCGAATAAGTGTCCATATTGAACCAAACCTGAGAGAAGAGTTGATCAAAACACTCATGGAGTTTAAAGACATTTTCGCATGGTCGTACGACGACATGCCGGGACTCAGCACCGATCTAGTGGTTCATAAATTACCCACTGATCCGGCATATCCTCCCGTCAAGCAGAAGCTGCGGAAATTCAAGACGGAGATGAGTGTGAAGATTAAGGAGGAAGTAACCAAGCAGTTGCAGGCGAAAGTCATTCGTGTCACTCGATACCCTGAATGGTTGGCTAACGTAGTATCGGTGCCAAAGAAAGACGGAAAGATCAGAGTATGCGTGGACTATCGCAATCTCAACAAGGCGAGTCCTAAGGATAATTTCCCACTTCCCAATATCCATATCCTAATTGATAATTGCGCCGGACGCGAAATCGGATCCTTTGTGGATTGTTATGCGGGATATCATCAGATTTTGATGGATGAAGAGGACGCAGAAAAGACGGCTTTTATCACACCGTGGGGAACTTATTGCTACCGAGTGATGCCGTTCGGTTTGAAGAATGCAAGGGCAACATATATGAGGGCGATGACTACGGTATTCCATGACATGATACACAAGGAAATTGAAGTGTACGTGGATGATGTGATCGTAAAATCCAGACGTCAAGAAGACCATGTTGCCGACCTCAGGAAGTTCTTTCAAAGACTTCGAAGGTACGACATCAAGCTCAATCCGGCCAAATGCGCATTCGGAGTTCCATCGGGAAAGTTGCTAGGATTCATCGTCAGCCGACGGGGCATTGAGTTGGACCCATCCAAAATCAAGTCCATTCAAGAGCTACCCCCGCCAAAGAATAAAACAGAGGTAATGAGTCTGTTGGGAAGGTTAAATTACATCAGTAGGTTTATTGCTCAACTTACAGCAACCTGTGAACCCATATTCCGTCTGTTGAAGAAAGACGCCGCGATAGAATGGACGACAGAATGTCAGGAAGCGTTCGACCAAATCAAAGGGTATCTGTCAAATCCACCCGTACTAGTTCCGCCTGAACCGGGCAGACCCCTGATTCTTTATCTGACGGTTTTGGAGAATTCGTTTGGCTGCGTACTGGGGCAGCATGATCTTACTGGCAGGAAGGAACGGGCCATTTACTACCTCAGTAAGAAATTCACAGTCCACGAGGTCAAGTACACTCATCTAGAAAAGACATGTTGCGCCCTGACTTGGGTAGCCCAAAAGCTGAAACACTATTTGTCTTCTTACACCACTTACCTCATTTCGCGTTTGGATCCGTTGAAGTATATTTTCCGGAAACCTATGCCTACAGGGAGGTTAGCAAAGTGGCAAATCTTACTTACAGAGTTCGACATCATATACGTGACAAGGACGGCTATGAAAGCTCAAGCCTTAGCCGATCATTTAGCTGAGAATCCTGTCGATGACGGATACGAGCCTTTGAGGACATATTTTCCAGACGAAGAAGTACTGCAGATTGATGGGTTGGAACTAACCGCGGAGCCGGGTTGGAAGCTTTTCTTCGATGGAGCGGCGAACGCAAAAGGAGTCGGAGTAGGGGCTGTACTCATCTCTGAAACAGGACATCATTATCCTGTCACTGCTCAACTGCATTTTCATTGTACCAATAATATGGCTGAGTACGAGGCATGTATCTTGGGGTTGCGGCTAGCGGTGGACATGGATGTACAGAACATCTTGGTCTTGGGGGACTCGGACCTTCTGGTACATCAGATTCAGGGAGAATGGGAAACCAGAGATCTAAAGCTTATCCCGTATCGTCAGTGTTTGCATGATCTGACCAAGCGCTTTCGATCAGTGGAATTCAGGCACATCCCAAGGATGCATAATGAGGTTGCCGACGCTCTAGCTACTTTAGCATCGATGCTACATCACCCGGACAAGGTTCGTGTCGATCCGTTACATATCCGGGTCCGGAATCAACATGCTTATTGTAATGTGATAGAGGAAGAGGTGGATGGTGAGCCGTGGTTTCATGATGTCAAGGAATACCTCAGGTTAGGAGTATACCCAGAGCAAGCAACTGGAGATCAAAAGCGAGCTATTCGGCGGTTGGCGAACGGATTTTTCCTTAGTGGAGGGGTGCTGTACAAAAGAACCCCGGATTTGGGATTGTTGAGATGTATAGATGCAAGTCAAGCCACAACAGTGATGAGAGATATACACTCCGGAGTTTGTGGACCACACATGAGCGGGTACGTATTGGCAAAGAAGATTCTTCGAGCAGGATATTATTGGCTCACTATGGAGCGGGATTGTATAAGTTTCGTGCGAAGATGCCATCGGTGTCAGATACACGGAGATTTGATTCATTCTCCGCCGACTGAATTGCATACAATGTCAGCACCATGGCCGTTTGTCGCATGGGGTATGGATGTCATCGGACCTATAGAACATGCGGCTTCCAATGGTCATAGGTTCATTCTGGTGACGATCGATTACTTTACCAAGTGGGTGGAGGCCAAAACCTTCAAATCCGTGACCAAGAAGGCGGTGGTGGATTTCGTACATTCCCACATCATCTGCAGGTTTGGAATTCCAAAGATAATCATTACAGATAACGGTGCAAATCTTAACAGTGGATTGATGAAAGAGGTATGTCAACAATTCAAGATTACACACCGAAATTCCACACCGTATCGCCCAAAAGCAAATGGTGCGGTCGAGGCAGCAAACAAGAACATAAAGAAGATATTGAGGAAGATGGTAGAAGGGTCCAGGCAATGGCATGAAAAGTTACCATTCGCGCTGTTAGGCTATCGCACTACCGTCCGGACTTCGGTAGGCGCGACTCCTTACTTGTTGGTGTATGGGACCGAAGCAGTAATACCAGCAGAAGTTGAAATCCCATCCCTCCGAATTGTCGCTGAAGCCGAGATTGATGACGACGAGTGGGTCAAAACCCGATTGGAGCAATTGAGCTTGATCGATGAAAAGAGATTGACGGCAGTATGTCACGGCCAATTGTATCAAAAGAGAATGGCGAGAGCATATAACAAGAAGGTACGTCCCAGGAAATTTGAAGTGGGACAGCATGTGCTGAGGAGAGTTCTACCACATCAGGCCGAAGCGAAAGGCAAGTTCGCTCCAAATTGGCAGGGACCGTTTGTGGTGACTAGAGTATTATCCAACGGCGCTCTATGCCTAACTGATGTTGAGGGAAGATGCACCGATATGGCTATCAATTCTGATGCAATCAAGAGATATTATGTGTAATTCTTTAATGCATTTGTCAACGTTTGGTTTCGTTTGTGTGTGTTTGGCATTTTTCGGAGAATGAAATGACAGAGGCAGTTTTTTTCTACTACCCAAACACTTTAACCTTTGTTTTCCACTTTGAGCCTTAATTATTCTTTCATATACCCTCTTTCGGAATCATCAAGGAAGATGTGTAGCAAAATAGAAAAAGAAACAAAGAAAAAAACACAAGAAAAAGTGAACTACGTTCGACCTGATTCCTCAAGAAGGATACGTAGGCGCCACACGGCTCGGTCATAATAAAATAAAACTCAAAAGTTCCCCAAGCAACAAAAGTGGGGCAGAAGTCATTGTTTCGTTTGAAAGATAGTGCGGATTCCGAAAGTTGTAATGAGCTAACCGTTGAGGTTGAACCCCTTTTCTTTAGCCTCACGCGCGGAAACCACATTAAGAACCAAAAAGACCTCTCGATCAGTATTTGAGAAATGCCAAGTCGTGCGAATGAAAGCCAAAAGTGACACTCCGACCCTCGATTGAATCCAGGACGCACAAGCCGAAAAGGGATAATGCTTTAGAGGGAATCTCGTGGGTGACTCCCCAGCCTGGAAAGAAAGCTAAGAGAAATAAAATGAGAGAGTCTTAACGGTGAAAACCCTCGCGGGCACTTTAAGGCGAAGAAAGTTGAGAGAAATAAAATGAGAGAGTCTTGGGGTGAAAACCTTTACGGGCACCTTAAGGCGACGGGAGATAGAGAAAAATGAGAGAATCTCACTAGTGAAAACCCTTGGAAGGGCACTGTGAGGTGACAGGGCGAGATGGTTACAAGGTGTCTGCATGAGACAAGGTTTGGACATCCGTTTACCTCTAGCAGAACGCGGCATCAGAAAGTGATTGACATGAATAGACTGGATAGTTTAATCTCAAAGGCGCGGCATAACCATTGGATCAGTCACACATTCAGATAAGTTTTCCTATTTTTGAGTTCAGAAAAGTTTTCCTTTTCTTTTGTCATTTGCGGTCAGCATCCTTTTCTTTTCCTTCATTTTTCGAAAATTGATTTTTCAAAGCTTACTGCCAAGTCTCCCAAAGCAGTATAATGAAAATGAATAGGCGTGGAACGAGGCAATAAGGCATGAGTCGTTCCGATAGTAAGATTGGGACGACAGGTTGATTGGAAGGTTTACAGGAATTACGGAGTATGATGGACACATGTGGCACGTCCGAAAGATGATCTCACGCAACAGATCACCGGCTAAAAAGAGCCGGATCAAACCAAAGATTGGAATAAAAGGAAAGATGAGAAACCATTCGTGGGAGGAGCATCGTCCCCGGCAAGCGTCAACGTCGTCCTTAAAGTTTGAGAGAGGCCGAGCAGCTGAAAGAGAAAAGAGAATGGCCCCAACAAGAGTGGCACGACCACTCACTGCGTTTTGAAACTAACAATTTTTCTTTGATTTAAAGCAGGAAAAGAGGGTTCGTTGGCGGAAAAGCATACCATCAATAAGTTTATCAAACTGGGGCAGAAAATTTTCTCCTGTTGCGAAAATTTTCTTGAAAGCGAAGACTCAGTGGATAAGGCTAGAAAGCAACACAAGATTTCGGGAAATACCAGCTCCGAGCAGAATAGTTTTGAGAAAGGCCAGACAACACGATGGGGTGATCTTCGAGCCTGGTATCATCCCCAGCAGTTGTTGGAAAAATGAAACAATTCCCACAGCAGTATTATATCCCATTAATTTGTTCAAGGAAGCGAAAGAGTGAGTCCCAGAGGAGGTATGGGAAGAAGGAGGAGGAAAAGGGGTCCCCCGCCAGGATAATCCCAGGTCCATAACACTTCAACCCCGGCGAGTCCGAGAGAGAATGAGGGGTGAAGGAAATAAAGAATACTTCCTCAGCAGCATCATCAGTTCCAAAGGAAATCCCCAGCAGCCAAAAGAAAAGTAATACGACCCAGGGGGAAAGCAATTCCAAGACAAGATAATTCGGAAGAAAAGGTGGCCCAAGAGGCGATGCAGGAAGAAGAAAATGGTACGGAAAACAAAGGAAGGCGATTTATTTTGAAGTTGTAGTTGAAGTCAGGGAGCCCGCCTGAAGAATGGAGTGGCGATTTTATTTTGAAGTAGTAGTTGAAGTCAGGGAGCCCGCCTGGAGAATGGAGTGGCGATTTTATTTTGAAGTAGTAGTTGAAGTCAGGGAGCCCGCCCGGAGAATGGAGTGGCGATTTTATTTTGAAGTAGTAGTTGAAGTCAGGGAGCCCGCCTGGAGAATGGAGTGGCGATTTTATTTTGAAGTAGTAGTTGAAGTCAGGGAGCCCGCCTGGAGAATGGAGTGGCGATTTTATTTTGAAGTAGTAGTTGAAGTCGGGGAGCCCGCCTGGAGAATGGAGTGGCGATTTTATTTTGAAGTAGTAGTTGAAGTCAGGGAGCCCGCCTGGAGAATGGAGTGGCGATTTTATTTTGAAGTAGTAGTTGAAGTCAGGGAGCCCGTCTGGAGAATGGAGTGGCGATTTTATTTTGAAGTAGTAGTTGAAGTCAGGGAGCCCGCCTGGAGAATGGAGTGGCGATTTTATTTTGAAGTAGTAGTTGAAGTCAGGGAGCCCGCCTGGAAAATGGAGTGGCGATTTTATTTTGAAGTAGTAGTTGAAGTCAGGGAGCCCGCCTGGAGAATGGAGTGGCGATTTTATTTTGAAGTAGTAGTTGAAGTCAGGGAGCCCGCCTGGAGAATGGAGTGGCGATTTTATTTTGAAGTAGTAGTTGAAGTCAGGGAGCCCGCCTGAAGAATGGAGTGGCGATTTTATTTTGAAGTAGTAGTTGAAGTCAGGGATCCCGCCTGGAGAATGGAGTGGCGATTTTATTTTGAAGTAGTAGTTGAAGTCAGGGAGCCCGCCTTGAGAATGGAGTGGCGATTTTATTTTGGAAGTAGTAGTTGAAGTCAGGAAGCCCGCCTGGAGAATGGAGTGGCGATCTATTTTTGGTTGAGGAAAGCGGTTGAATGTAATAGAAATCTCCGGCATGAATCCAAGTTCGTAAGCAGAGGGAGGCAACAAGGATCAGAAAAGATAGATTCAGATTGCAAAGGAGAATGGCTCGATGATCATAAAGAGGGAACCAATGGTCGGAGTTCGTCAATCAAGATAGGCCGAAGTAACAATTGGCAGGAGAGAAGAAGCATCAGAAGGAACATCAAGTCAGCAGGATGGCAAGGAGCATGACAAGAGCAAGTTAAAAAGGATAGATAAGAATTCGCAGTACTGTAACTTAGTTTAGCTTCTTATTTTGTTTAGCACGGTGTAATAAGGGGATCGGTTAAGCAGTGGCAACAGCAGTAACAACAGTAACGGCAAGATCACAGCAATCATGGTAGTCCCAGCTACAAAAACTTCCCGAACTACATTGACCTGATTCCTGTTTAGCCCATGATATGTAGGAGGCCTCCTGAAGTAAAGGCTCGGTCAAGATCTTTTAGAAATGCTTCACACGGAGTGCTCGAACGGGCAAAAATCGCTCGTATTCGCTCACTATCTTTGCACGAAAACTCGTCATGTTTCCGCGCAAAGAGGGGCAGCTGTGAGCACGTGATTTTTGCCTCGCACGAATTACTCCCAAAATATCAAAAATAAAAGAGTTTTTGTTTGTTTACAATGATTGGGGATCATATGTTCTTTTTCTCATCGCTTGCATTTGAGGGTCCGTGTCTGTTTGCTTAAGTTAACAATCAAAATACATATACCAAATATGTCGCATTATATTTACAGGGTTAGTTCCGTACTTAGAAATAATTAAGTTTTATTTGGCGAAGAATGAAAAGTCATAAAAAGGGGGGTATTTTTCCGTAATTCTTGTCATTTAATGTACAATTTGGTAGTTAATTGTGTTAATTGTTGCCAAAAAATAAATTATAGGTGCTACAAGTCGATTTGTTTATATGTGCTACAAGTCGATTTGTTTATATATATATATATATATATATAAATATATGTATATATAGATATATGTATATATAATACAACTTGGAGTGTAGTAAGGAGATCAGATTTGGGCCACAACTTAGCCCAAAAGTCCAGGCCCAAAACGGGCAAAATCGCCCCAGCCCACACGCCCAGACCCGGTTCCCCTTTGATTTAATCTCAGCCGTCCATCCTATCTCATCCAACGGCCATTAATCATCCACCCGACCCGGTATGCCCCTAAACCTAACGACCCCCTCTCATTTTTCATTGTCATTTTTGCCTAACCCTAGAGACCCAAAACAGCCGCTCCCTCTTCATCTCCTCCAAGTCACCTGCCCCCCCCCCTCGCCTCCCATCTCCTTCACAGCAGCCACCAAATGACCACCACTGCTTCCTCATTCCACCACTCCTACTACCTCTCTCACGTCCAAATGAACCCTCATTCATTTCGAACGGAACCCAAATCGCCGAATCCAGCATCCATAACCAGTCGGCTCTATCGCTAGACCTCACTGTCATCCGCAGCCATGAACGACCGTTGCGTTCACTGTCGTCTCCAATCATGAATGGCCTCCTAGTTCCCCATCTTCCATGAGCACGCACACACAATAGAGAACACGAACGAAATCTCGTCGGAAATTAAAAAAAAAATCGAGTTGAAGTATTCGTTCGAGGTTTGCGTTGTAATCTCCCATTGCTTCTATTTTTCATTCCGGGCTGAGATTCTGGTTTGATGTTGTTGAGTTCAAGTCGTGCCGTGTGTGTTCTAATTCGCGGCCTCGTTGAAAATCCTGTTATTGCTGGTGTTTAAACTTAAGAGGTATGTATTTTGCAATTCAATTGTTAAAGCTATTTCAATAATGTTTGAGGTCCGTTACCCCTGTTCAATTGTTTCACTTTTCTATTAGGTCCGTTTGATTGAATTTTGATTGAATTCCTAGTTGTTGTGAACTGAATTTGTGTTCCTACATTAAATGAAAACCCTTGTAGCCATTGTTGTTATGATCGATTCTCTGTTAAACTCTTTGCTTGATTTTTGTGGTGATAGGCAGGATGTTCATCCATTTGTGTTTATTTGATAATTGGAAAACTAGATAATTAAATTGCTAGATTTCCAGAGTTGATATTAATCAATGATTATGTTTTGGGTATACCTGTAATGGTTTGGGTCGTTTTGGTTCAAATGGTTTCACTTGGGGTATTGTTTGTCTTGCTTGTCTTGATTGTTCCTCATATGAATTCAGTTTACATTTCTAAATGGCAAAATCCTACCAATGCTTCCCAAAACAGAATTCTTGTACTTGTCTGTCCCTGCTACATGTGCTAAGATTTGCAACATTTTATTCCCTGGAATCATGTCATCGTCTACGATATATACAAGATCAGCTTCTGTTTGCAAAGCCATTTTGGAATCTTCCATAGTACTTGAAATCATAAGTTGAACTGATAAAACTTATTCTTGAGTCATTGTAACTGTCTACAATATTCTTAAGTGATTGCTCATTTGGACTTCCAAATGCAACCACCCAAGCATGATGAAATGGGAGAGTTTGTCCAAGCAAAGAATCAAGTTGAGAACACAGAGTTTTCCTCTTGAAATGGTTCAAGATTACTGTGATTTTTGGCTTGTTTGGACCGCGCAAATCCCACTTAGACTTCATTGCCATTAGCTCAGAAAGAGTCTCGGTACCAAGATTCTTGCCTTGAAAATCTCTTACTTGTTGATAAAGTTCTGTCTTCAACTTGATCATAAGTGCATCATTAGATTTCTTCTGCTCAAAATCAATCTTCTCATGTTCACGGACATCAGAAGGATTAATTGGCTTTAGTTGGATTTCTGTTTTATTAACTTCTTGATAATGACTAACAACATGGTTTCACTTGGGATATTGTTTGTTTTGCTTTTCTTGGTTGTTCCTCATATGAATTCAGTTTACATCTCGATTAGGTTAATTCTGTTTTGCTTTTCTTGGTTCGATTTTATTAGGAGCTTGGTTATAGCTATAGTGATTTGGTGTTTAAATTATGAATTAATCTTGGTCAGTTGTTAGTGTTGTTACAAATGAAGGTTTGGGGGAAGAATAGTAATTTCAGTAGTTTTAGGGGGTAATATGAAAATTGAAAACTTAAAGAATTATTTATGTTAAAGTATTTTATCCACTAAGCACTAATAATATTAAAATAGGGTATTGTTTAATACTTAGTGAGGAACAAGACATAGTGGTTTTGGAAGACTTTAAAAGAGTTGATTAAAATATGTTGCCCATAACTTTTGAATTAATTAAGGAAAAGACAAGTGTTAGTGGGGAACCTAACAATAGGCATGGGAGTTAATATTAATACTATAATACACCCATGACTTTTGATTGAAACAAGAAGGGACAAGCATGTAAGCATGGGGAACCATTTAACTTGAATCAAGAAGTCATTCGGGGGGGGGCTTAAAAATAAAAACTATAAGTATAGGGATATACACAGAGGCTTAGGGACTGGATTTTTGGGAGAGATAATTCCAAAAGATATAGACATTGATACTTAACTTAAATTTGAAAGGAAAAACAGTGATAAAGGACTTTTGGGAGAGCATTCTGAAAGATACAAATAGATACACACATCCACAACATAGACACCCACGTACACTCATAAAAATAGCCACAAGCATTCACTGTTTGCTCGGCTCATCTGTTGCCTCTGTTGGTTGTGGTTGCTGTGTGGTTGTGGTGTTTGTGGTTGCTGTTGTTGGTTGTCTAGATTGTTGTTTGCTATGGTATTTTGCTGTTGCTGCTGTGTTTGTTGCGGCTGCTGCACACTGCTGTTGCTGCCATCGTTGTTGTGCTGTTGCTGCTGTCGTTGTTGTGTTTGTTTTTGCCGTGTTTGTTGCGGCTGCTGCACACTGCTGTTGCTGCCATCGTTGTCGTGCTGTTGCTGCTGTCGTTGTTGTGCTTGTTTTTGCTGTGATTGTTGCTGTCTCTGTGTTGTTGTAGCTGCTGTTTGTTGCCGCTATATACTGCTTCCTCACCTCTCTTTTCTTTAAATTCCAGGTAC